>RXOD01004472.1:0-21804 GCA_005223375.1 Amoebophrya sp. AT5.2
CCACTAAAGGAGACCCATCACGATGTACTTACCATTTGCCCACTTACCAGCTGGTCCCTTCATATTTCTGCTTCGCACTGGTGCAGTATCCAGCCACCTTCATGTTCGAGGGCGGCAGCTTTGGCACGCACCTGGAGGTGCAAAGCTGCGGCTTCTCTCTGATGGCCGGGGTAGCGCTGATATGGTGCACGGCGTGACCCAGAGATGAGAAAAAACGATGGCTAACACTCGGCTCACGCGGCCGCGCACCACACCACTGCTGGAGGTTCTGGCTAACCCATTGATTTACAACTAATACACTTTGCACAGGCAGGACGGTGACATACTCGCTAGGGCAAGACACCAAGAACGGAACGAAAAAGAAAGCTTGTGACAACTAATGTGGTCGCGCGCAACATCTTCAACTTCGTACTGCCGCGTCGCCCGGCCCCACGAATGGTTCTCCGAATCCGAATGAGCCGACAGCCGAGTTTCTTGCCCGGCTTCGGGGTCTATGATTCTTCACAAATTATTTTTGCTCATGGATGCAGCGTATCAATTATCATATTTACATTTTCGCTATAGCCGAGCTACTTCCTGATCCTGTTCCTCATCCTCACTGATGTTTTTTGATCACGGAAATCGAATTAGCAAGCGAAAGATGGACCGCCAGGCAAAGAGAAAACGTAACCGTTCTTGTCGGCACCGCACTAGTTCCAGCCACCTGGTGAGGTCAGTGGCAATTCGCTGCACCCGTGATCTACTCCACGCGACCGCGAGAACGGCTGCAACCCGGGAGGCACGAACTGTGTGGAAGGCCAATTGAACGAAGCACATTAGTGAAAGAAGGTCGGTTTTGAATCACGACCCAAAGAAAAGTAGCAATAGCATTGAGGACTGAGATGAAACTATTGTGGAAGGAAGCAGAAATGCGCCGTCGGCGCCTGGTGGTGCTGTTCAGGTTCAATTTTCTTGATTGCGGACTTCAGTCGTGTTCAAGACGTCTTGTTCTCATGCTATTCAATTATGTGCGTGTCGTGGAAGTGAAGATCAAACTCCCTGAGGCGACCTCACAGTCAACACATCAAAGATTAAGATCGCGTGCCCGCAGTTCGTGGATTTTCAATAGTTACATCAAAGATCGCGTGCCCCTATATATAATTTAGTAGTTCTTTATTTGTATTCTCACGCGAACGTGAACGTGATGCGAGCTGTATCCGTTATAGATTTCTCCCGCGTACGCGTTTTGTTTCTCTGTAGCTTACCGTCGTGACTTGAAGAGAAACTGAGATCATGAAGATCACCATCAATGCTAGGTGGGTCACATTCACGTAGTTGTAGCGATAGCGCAGCTTCGGACAGAACGAAAACCGCACTTTCAGTCAGCTGTTGCCGCTGTGTAAAAAAGTGCACCTGCATCTGCAACTCTTTCTCTACTAGGTAGCTGCACACGGAATCCGAATCGGCCACATTATAGCTTCAACTTCAACCAGAACCAGCGGCAACGTAGGATTTAGGAGAATGAGACGCTTCGCGGGCCAACTGCTGCTCGGCGGAGCGGCGATCTCACTGCATGTGGGCCAGTCCTCGACTACCCTGCTGGTCCGCGCTATGCAGCCGCGTCGCGATCCTCGCGATCCTGACGACAAGTTTGCGCAGGACCTGGGGGACGTCTCGCCGCCCCCGCCTGCACCCCGTGGCCCTCCAGGTGGTTCCTCGTCGAGCGCGACGGCCGCGGCTCGTCCCACGGTCGTCGAAGCAGAAAGCAAGAAAGCACCCGACGGGCCGTCCACGCTCCTCCGCTGGGAGCAGCGCTACGCGTTTGAGAAGCACATCGCCACCCACTTCGGCAAGAAGGGCGAGGACTCTTTCACGAAGCTGTTGGTCAACCTCCTCCTGGAAACAGAGATCCAGGAGGAGCAAGAACAACAAGCTCCTGCGCCGGGGCCGCTGGGGGCGCGCGCCCGCACCGGGGAGGGAGCAGAAGGAGAAGGGTCGGACGCGGAAGAAGAGGATGGCAGCCCGCGAGCGCGTGGCGCAGTGGCAGTGGACCCCGTGGACGGGCTCCTCACTAACCTGCTCTTCGGAGGCCCAGAGGCGCGTCGGGTGGAGGCCAAAAAGCTCCTGCCGCGGATCATGACGAAGATCGCGGCAGAATTCGAGCCGGAATTTTACGCTTACAAAGACGGTCGGGACGACCTGTTCGACGACGCAGTGCACGGCGGAACAGCGGAATCCACGCTGGGAAAAAAATTGGAGGACAAGGACGTGCCTCTAATTCAGAACGCGAGGCACTTTGTGACGCAGGTACGTTTAATATGATTTCAATTTCATATTCATCTTCATGTTCCTTGCTAGATGAAGTCCTGTCTCTCTCTCTCGTCCCTCTCCTGTCGTCGTCTAGATCTACACCTAAACCGAAGGCTTACATCACGAATCTCACTCATACAACGGCAGAGAAAGATCAGCACACAGCCGGAATGGCCACTCGATGCCCACACGCAAGGCGCGAACAGAGTCTTTTTCGTGCTGCACGGCGGAAAAGCAGCAGAAACCAGTAGCGGCAAAACGCATCATCTATACATATCGCATGATCAGGGAAGCACCCCGGATCAGCTTAGGCTGTCGCTGCAGAACAATGAGATTTATCCGAGGCGAACCGTCCCGCCCACGCCGTTGACCCGAGCGAATATCGCCGTCGCTTTCCGCTTGCGGCACGATAGGAAAATCGCGCCCCTTTTCCTTGGCTTCGCCAGGGACCGCATCTACGGGACGGGGGCCACCCACCAAGACAGCCTCGGGAGCAACCTAAAGATCGTCGACGTACTTATCTACAAACTCAAAGTCAAACACCTACAAATGCATGGATGATTTTTGTTATGGCATTCTTTTGTCCTACAAACATCACTACTTCTGAGGCGGCCGGCGACATGGGTACAACTGCGCAATTACCTAACGAATACGAACCCCTTCGGCAAAGGCAAACTTTTATCTGTTTCCAGGTCCGCGCGGTGTGTCGGGGGGAGACGGCGGAGTCGATCAAGCAGGCGGTGGCAGTGCAGCCGGAGTTGATGGACGCTCGCATGTCCGCCACTCTGGACCGCCCCATGCCCGCCATGGTCGTCTTCGACGGCTCCGAGAGTAACAAGCCCTCGGACAAAAACAAACTGCTTCTAGTCCTCGAAGCCGACGCGTTGTACGCGATGCGCACCTGTGCCTTGTGGGCGTACCGGAATCAGGTACTACATCGGTTCTTTAGGTCGTTTACCACGTTCATCCATTAGAAAAAGGTACAATAGAAACTCAAAATTGATAAAACTCTGTCTGATGTGCCGGTTCGGTTCCCCTGAAGAAACTGATTGGCAATACAAAGATAGGTTATGCTGACGCGGATCGACGCGCGGAGTGTGGAGAAGGTGCCGAAGCTTGGGTGGCTGCAGTCGGAGGCCAACTTCTCGGACGCGCTTGGGGAGACGAAGAATCTGGAAGCCTACAAATCCCTGTACCAGTTCATCCAAAAGGACGGAGCGGAACTGGGAAAAAACCTCGTGCAGCAGTACGTAGTTGTGTAGTTCTAGTTTCACTTTCATTGCTCGTTCCTTGACCTTGTTCTTGTTGTAGTTGTCTTTCTCGATCTCGTCCTCTATAGGTAGCAGTGCAAGTGCTGAAGAACTAGTAGCACTCGGTGGAGTCTGGTAAAAAAAAAAAAAACAGGAAAGGATAGGAAAAAGTAGTCCATCGCCCTACTTACATACAGGTTCACCGCCCTCCAGGGCGAGACGATTCACCGCCCCCCTCAGGGCCGTGAGGTGGGTCGGGACATCGATGACGCCGTGGGTCGGTACGGCGAGACTCCGCCTATCATGAATCCGCCCTGCCCCTGTCGCTGGGCGTGGCTGTTCCAGCCTTGGTTCCACCGGCTGCGGTCGGTGGGCCGCTCGCCCCTCTTGTGGTTCAACCACTCAGAGATGGCAGAGGCTCGTGTCTTGTCCTGTTCACGTCCGCGCAGCGGTCCCAGTTCCGGGTCGTCGTTCTCGTCGTCGTCCTCGTCGTCCTCCGGGGCGTCCGGGACGATGCGAAAACTGCGCAGGATTGTTTCGTTTTCCTGCAGGTGCTCGTGAGCTGCGGCGAGGATTCCCTTCAACACTTAACACAGGTTCACCGCCCTCCAGGGCGAGACGATTCGCGCGGCTGTGAATCGCGACATCGATGACGCCGTGGGTCGGTACGAAACTGGCACGACTCAGCCCTACGAATCCTTCACGGAGGACTGTCTCCAGGACTTTTTGCGAGGGTCTGACCCGAGGAGCGGCCAGGGGCGGCCGGCCCCGGGGCTTCGAAGCCTGCAAAGGAGCGGCAGCTTCTCGTCCCTTCTCCGGCGGAGTAATACAGATATGATCCCACTGCAGCAGGAGTTGGTGTGTTCCGGTGCGGGTTTGTGCTGCTCCCGCCGGAAGATGGAGCTTTGCGAGGCAGAGGAGATCGGGGCCTCTCTGCAACTCGAGCAGAGCGGGCGCCTCCCGTACGACGCGGAGATGAAGTCCTTGCGAGCGCGGGCCACCGAATCGGGGAACTACATGGCGTTTTTGTCCGAGGACGTGTCGAAGCTGACCAAGACGGACGACGACATGGGCGGCGACAAGGAGTTTTTTCTCAAAGTTTCCGAGTTGAGCAAGCGGCAGGTGGGTTTCCGAAAGAACTGCGCGAAGCGGAAGGGCTTGCGGAACAAGGCGGTGGCGGTGATCAGGGAGATTCCGCGCCCGGCGAAGCTGCTCAAGCAGGTTGTGAAGGCGGGGTCCACTTTAATGCTGCTCGCGGTGCTGTTCTACTACTGCACGATGGCCACGGCCGCAGTCCTGTTCGCGCTGCCGCCAGCGATCGCGGACGGGAGCGAGTGGGTGGCGGTGCACATGGTCGCGCCGCTGGCGCAAGCCACGATCGACTACGCGCCGTGGAGCGTGCTGCCGGGCTGGGCCATGCCAGACCACCTGAAGTACTTCGCCAGCTACGGAACCGCGCTGTTCACAGGTATAGATAATGTTTGGTGAACAGACTGGTGCACGACGTCGCGAAAGCGGCCGCCATCCCACGAAAGATTAAAGTACTATCAATCTATCACGTGATCGGTTGTTGATGGCAGGTGTTGGTCCGTTCGACCCTACGGCGAACGGGGACGGTGTTTTCGAGCGGCAGGAGGATCTTTTGAATTGGACCAAGTTGTTCAACACGCCCGGACAGTACGTGGCTGAGACGGCTTCGGAGTCCATGAGCTTCCTCACCGAATCCATGCAGAACCTGAGCGTGGGCATGGCCGCCAGCCTGCAGAACCGCAGCCTGCTTGAGGCCGGCAAGGACTCCATCGGCTGCCTGGCGTGCAAGGCGAAGGATTTCGTCACCTCGTCCGGCGGCATCGACGGAACGGGGCTGCGAGGATTCCTCCTAGGAGCCGAGACTCGGGGAGCAAAGCCGAAGCAGGCTGGAGGTGGCGAGGACATCACCAATGGTGGGGCCGATCGCCCGTCCTCACCAATGGACCTCCAATTTCCGCCGATTCCCGACGTTGGAGCACCAGCACGAGGAGATGTTGAACTGCTAGAGCTAGAGGAGCTGACCCTGAAGCAGCAGCTGTTCGTTCTGAAGGACTTGCTGGTTGGTTTTCCTGGTGAGGTGGTGTCCGTGGCGTACCGAACGCTCCAGTCCGGCGTGAGCGGCGTGTCTGCAATGCACGCGAAGCAGGAGTCGCTGAATTACGTGAAGGAGCAAATCCCGCACCTCACGGCCACGCTCTCCGCGCTCTGGATCTTCCTCGCGGTCCGCATCACGGCCTACCTCGGCACCACGCTTTCCCTCAGTTTTGCCTCCGCGTCGGACAAGAAGAAGTTGGAAATGTACAAGTTCGGCGAGCAGAAGGATAGGAAGGGCGAAGGAGCAGATGACCAGATGGCAAGTGTAAGTAATAGTAAAGGTAGGTACGTAAACGTATAGCAAACTGGTACTGCTACTGGTAGGTACCTATATTAGTACTAGGCAATGGCTGCAAAGGCAATGGGTCGTTAGCGTTTGGGTCGTCCCCAGCCCCACTTAGCGATGGCGAGTGCCGATTGAGGCGCTCTGGAGTGTGTCTGGATCACGAAGGGGTCTGGGGCGGTTTCAGAAGTGCCCCCATTGTGGGGATTGCCTAGGAGGAGGCGGCTCTCTCGCTGACGACGAGCCATCGAGAGGGAGGTGGGAACAAGCCTAAGCCACGGACTAGGAAGGCTGCAGATTCGCCAGTGGTCTCCCGACCGCGGGGCATGGTCGTGCTTTTGCCGCTTTCGCGATAGCCTCTTTCATCCGGGACAACATACTAGCCAAATGACACGACGACCCCGAAGTAGAGCGAGAGCCCCCCAAAAGTACGCACAAGAATCACTTAAGAATAAGTACCAGTAGTACCACTTGTTGCCTGCAACTAGCTTACCACCTGGCCCGTTCTTTCATAAAGAACGAGAAGCAGAAAAAAACGTTCGAGAAGAACCTGAAAGAGACGCTGGAGAAGTTGGAGAAGCAACAGATGGCGGGCCTGGGGGTGGCCGACGTGCTGCTGTGCGAGCGCCCATTCTCAGTGTCGGCAAACGGCTTCTGGTCCAACCTAGCGGACGTAGGCGCGCAGCTACGTTTGGTAGAATTTTGTCGATTATCGATGAAATGATTTCGTCGTGAGAGTTCTTCCGACTCTGCTACAAACATCCACAAGCATAGCTTAAGCTACAACCATGGTCGTTGAATCAATCCAAAAATCTCAGAGCAAGGGAGACGAGCTGACGATCCGCGGGGTGCCGGCCGCCAACAAGATTGAGGGCGACAACGAGGGCGGGACCCTTGCGAGCGTCCGACGCACTCCCAACTACACCCTTACCGTCAAACCGTACAGCGGCGATTCTCCGCGGAACACCATCATCAACGAAAAGGACTTCAAGAAACTGATCCAGCAAGGCTACCTCCAGAGACTGTACATCAAGTCGTAACGCCAGATCTAGTCGTAACGCCAGATACTAGATCTAGATAGAAGTAGCTGCGACACGATCTGCTTTTCCTTCTCCTCTATCTGGAGCGTGCGCAGTAATGCCGAGGACTGCCCAACACAATTAGCGACAGCAACAAATAAAAGAACCAAATAAAAATGAAACTACTGACCAAAAGCAAAACGTCAACACTGTTTGTAAGAAAGTATCTAGAACAAACAATTGAATGGCTTCCGTTTATGGAATTTTCAACACGGCTACGTATGGAATTTTCAACACATGATGCTTTCTGCGCGCGGCCTTTTCAGGATGAATGGTTCTTCTGTACCGAGGAAGGATGGATATGGAATTTTCTACCTACACGTTATTTGAGCCTACAAATCGAGTGCCCGGCTCCCGCTGTCTTGCTCGCAGGCACTTAAAGACCAACGAAAAAATAACGGGCGGCGGGCCTTGACACTGACAGAATAAGTCGAGAATGCAGTACTTCTCGTCCTGTCACGCCAGCACCAGCTGAAGTAACTAAATCCAATGCGAAAACAACAGCAGCGAAGCCATCGCCTGCAGCCGAACAACCGGATGGCGTTAAAGTGCTCCTGGACCTCCAGGCCCGGTCTGAGGAAGCGGCAGCACCGCCTATTAAGGTCGCCTGCTGATGAAGAAGAAGATCTCTGCAAGAACTACTCTATCGCGGTGTCGCCCCGCCCGCATCGTGGTGCCGCCGTTCGCGTGAAAAGATCCAGAAGATCCAGCGATTATTTTTTAACGACCTACTTCGATTCCGTGCTTGCGGTACAGAGTTGTAGGCACCATTTAAGTCAGAGTACTTGTTCTGTGAGTGCGTGTAATTCAACGGCGCTCTTGAGCAAGACGCTTCAACAACGCCATTCGTTCCTCGGGTACCTCTGCAGCGGTAACTTTGATACTTAGCTAGGCCACCACCACCAGAGGCCGTCCCCGCCGTGGTGTATTGGTTGTAGCGCGCCCGAAATCTTCTTCTTCCGAACACAGAAAGTCAAAGTATTTGGAATCAAATTTTCCCAGCATGCTTCATCGGGATCGGCTGCAAGCTAAGATGCCTCGTCACTCCAAGAAAGCTGTCACTCTCTGTTTGGCGGCGGCGACCGCCGTCACTTGGGTTGTCCGCGTCGATGCCGAGCCAGGGTTAGGCTTTCAGGAGCCGGTGAACCTCCCCACCAGCGATCCTTCGGATAAGTTTGTGCTTTACAGCAGTCAGGAGTGGGTGAATTTCAAACTGTGGGCCAAGGCGAGTAACATCAAGCTGGTTTCTCCGGAAAAATCAACAGCGTCCTCCGCCTCGTCGGGGGACGCCCTGCCTTGCTACGACGCGGTGTACCAAGATCTGGAGGACGATCCGGCGCGGTCGGCGAAATGGGCTTTACCCTTTCCCCGACTGCACGGGTTCGACGGAAAGTCGAAGCTGGTCCCAGTCGGCTGCAGGGCTCTGTGGAGGGCGTGGAAGACGGACGTAGATTTTGTTTTATGAACTCTGACTTTTAATACAATAAATACTTGTTATCAATCTACTTTTACAGATACTGATACTATACAGGTAGAAGAGCTACAGCTAGTTGTACTTGTACAGCACTAGCTCTTTCATCCCTCCATTTCGGAGGTTTCATGCAAACGCAAAGTACTAGAAGGATCAATCTTATCAAAGTCATCGGGCTAGAAGACGAGTGACACCCTAAAAGAACTAACATCCTCGCCTAAGAGTAAGAATTTTTAAACTACGTGTGGCAAGTACAAGTTCAAGAATCGATCGTCCCAAGAATCGATCCATCGCAGTTACGGCGGTTGAAGGATCACACGCGGGAGGCCCGCGTGTACTGTGAACTAGCGGAGCTGGACGTGGTGGAGCAGGTCGTCACGGGCAAGAAGACGCAGCCACTCAGCGGCAAAAAAATCGAGTTCGTCCGTGTAGAACTGGACACCGAGGAAACCTGTCCCACCGAAGTTGTACAAGAGGAAGAGGCGACCGCCCCCGCCTGTGACAGCTCGGGAGACTCGCTGGCCCCGGTGAGAAACGTAGTAGTACTGCGGCATATTTTATTGTTTAGTTGCAGCTTGACCTTTTTCCATTTGACTACCAAGTCCAAGATATCGGTTCGCTATTGTCGGTCTTCAAGGAGCCTATACTACAGATGAAAATATAGCTGCTGCGCAGAAACAAGAATACGTGCCATCATAAATCAGAGTGAGTGGTCTCCTGGTCATGAACATGATCATGTAGTTGTATCCATAAATATAAAATCGAAACCGAACTACCAACGAACAGGAGGCGCACACTGCCGAGGAGGCTACGCCTTTGCTCGCCGGCGAGGAAGCGGGCTCTCCTGGTGGAGACGACGCGGCTGGCGGCGCTGCAGCTCGTCCACGACAATCCCGGGGTGGTCCTTCTGTCGCGCAGCTCGCCGCCCCGCAGTCACCGATTGGCGTTCTCCCACCCGGAGGACCCGCGCCCGGCTCCGGCTCCGGCCAGCAGCAGAAGCAAGGCGCCGATGCGCATTCCTGTGTCGTGCAGGAGAAAGCTACGAAAGCCACAGCTAAAAAGACTCCACCTGCGCCGAAGAAGAAGAAGAAAAGCCTGTTCGCTGCCCACCTGTTCGGTCCCGTGGAGGAGAACAAGGCGAAGAAGAGCGTGTTTCTCTTGAAGCACAAGGAAGACGCGCAGCAGGTGCTGGACTTCTGCTTCCAACAGGCGGTGATCCGCAGCAGGGTGCTGGTAGACGTCTCGGCATACGCAAAGTACTTCCCAAGACCAACCTCTCGGCTGTACGTCCGGGCGACGGGGACGAAAAACCTAGAAAGTATTGCTGGATGTGGAAGCAAGTCTGCTTGTCGTAGAGGAACTCCTGGATCTGGAACGCGAAGACGAACTGATACTGAAGCACTTTTTGTCTTCCAGTTTTAGACCGAAGATGATCGATCCTCATTCCAATTTTCCACAGGCGATGGCATCGTGGCGCTTACCGACCTTCTGTACAAGGGGTCAAGTTCGGAGTTCGGCGAACCCCTTGTAGGCGTTCCGTCTCCGCTTTTGGCCGGCGGCCTCAAGTCCACCATCACGAAATTCCTCACCAGCGAAGACATCCACGAGCGCGAGGAGTAATAAAATGATTTTGATTTTGATTCCGATGGACCACAAGTCAAGATCAATACGAACACTGTTTTGAACGAGAACGTCTACCTGGATAGATGAAAGGGTTCTTACTGAATACTTAGTTATGTGTTATGACTCCAACTCCTCTGCTCCCCACCTTCCATCGATAAATCGATAGCTCCTCGCCAATGGCGATGCCTCCCCCATAGCCATGCCAAAGCTCGCAAAAATCCATCGCAGCGTCGAGCGTGTGCGTGCCGCCGTGACTCGCCGGGTGACGGACTTTGCTCGCGAGCTGCACAAGAAGGACGCCAACGCGTTTCAGAAGCTGAAGTGCGAGCTGAACAAGGAGGTGGTTTTCCAGGAGCTGTACAACTCCCTGAAGGACAAAAAGAGCCGCGCGCTGCTCGGCTGGCTGCTGTACTTCAGCATCGCCTTCTCCGGTTGGGTGGTCTCCACGCTGGCCGCCGAGGCCGCCGGCCGGGTTGCGGGCGCCGTGATCTCAGAAGCGCTGCCGAGCGCGATCCCGTTGTGGACGCGCCTGCCCGCCCGGCTCGTGGGCGGCCGCCTCGCCTTCCTGAACCGCGTCGCGCTGCCGAACCACCCCTTCAAGTGGCTGGCGCAGTACTTCAAGCCGACGATCGGGAAGAGCGCACAAAGGGTCGCAGCCAACTACTTCAAGGAAAGGGCGAAAAAGTACTCCTTCCATTTGTTTCTCAAGTAGCTTTCTTACCTAGTACCGTAAGTGTAAGGTTATTTAGCTCTAGACTTAACTGCTCCTTGTTCTTCAAGAACAGGAAGGCTTCCGCGGGATCGGTTAGCTTTCTCGGTTGCAATTTCATGTACTACTACTCCTTCCCCGAAAATGAATCGAAGGAGAACGATGTGTAGCTAGTTTCATTGTACGCCATTAATTCCTTTGCTCGGTACATAGCTCCTAAAACCTAAAAGTAGACATGGGTTCAAGTATACTTATATATAATCTCGTCTCCCAACTACATCGATGATGTTCACTCCATATAATCGAAGGCTGGGCGTGCTGTTTCTGATCTCCGCGGTTCCGGCGTGGATGGGGAACTACCCGGTGAAGGTGTTGAACTGGGTGTGGCCCGTGGGCGAGATCCAGCCCGTGTTCGACCAGAAGCAGGTGGCCGAAGCTGCCGCCAAGTTTGGCAAGTACCGCCAAGAGCTGCACGGCATGCAGAAGGGCGACTACATCTACGTGCACCAGACCCCAAACGTGCTGCAGCAGGTGCGCAACCGGGGGTATCTGGCCCCCACCTCCACCATCGGCCGGAGGCTGCAAAAAGGCATGCACGGAAGGATCGTGCGGATGCCCTTCGAAGCAATCAAGCCCGATAAGGAAGGAAAGTACTATTTTTTTGATATTAACCGCACTGAATCTCTATCTACTGTTGGCATGAATCTGTTGAATATGATCGGCAGTCATTTGTTCTTCCGATGTGAGCAGCTGGAGAACATGGAATTCTTCCGCATGATGTTGATGTGAACCTATCTCTCTAGGCACCGACTGGGTATACTAAGGAGATATCGTATAAGAAGTATATTAATTTTTAAATTTGCATCTTTCATCAGGATGAAGCTGACGGACGAGGCAGAGAGGAAAACCATCGCCGTGGAATGGGTCGGCCCGGCCGGAAATCGGGAGGAACACGAGCACCGGCCCGAGCAAATTGAACACCTCCTCGTGCGCAACGCCATGCGCATCGTCAGGCCTGGCGAGCAGTAGCAGGTGGATGAATAATGCTGCTCGCGCCCCCCGTGGACGCGAAGTTGTTTGTCCTCTTTGACGCATATGATCATGAAGATTTGCCGATTGTATGTCTTTCCGGATCGTCGGTTTGCGCTACCATTTTGTTCTGCCACGATATGAATGACGAAGAAAATGTCCGACGCGTCGATGCTCACACACCTAGCGACGCAAAAATTTTCTTTACAACCTAAAGAAACCGATAGCATTTGCCATTTCTGAAACACAATAAACGAAAAATACCTGGTACCGCTGTGCGTTCGCGCAAACGCAAAAAGAGTGGTTTTTGATTTTGTCAACACGCAGCTATTAAAGCTAATCGAACGGGTCGTATGCTCTACTACAGCTACAGCACAGAGACGTGGACTCGTGCCAAAGACTTCTAAGACTCTATGCTACTTGATACTGATTTTCGCAACAAGAATACAGACACAGAACAATTGATGAGATCGGAAACGAAACAGCACATGCAAACGGACAGCACGCAGGCGCATCGCGGCCGTCGGGGGGCGCCACGACTTCGTACTCGAAAATCTTGCGAGGATCTCTAATTCACGGATCCTCTTCTTCGATCGGAATCGGTTGCTGCGTGAACATGTCGACCGATGACAGGTAGTTCTCGTTCTCATTGCATGACGTCAGACCTCCGCCTGGTCCCTGTCACTGAGAATACATTCGGTATAAGTAAAAGTATTTTGCTGACTTTGGATCCCCTCGTCCTGGTGGGAGACGGCTATGGACCCGCAGAAACTTTCCCCACGACGGCGCAATTATGCCCCACGTCGTCTAAGAACTCCATGTCCTCCATGCATTTCATTTATACTGCCTTGACGTATAATCTTCGCGATCCATCGATCAACACCAACGGCAGCGGACACGACTACGACATGATGGAAGAACAAGAACTTTGCTGAATAACCAGACCTTAAACGCAGCGAGTACTTCACTTTCTTTCGCTTTCTTCTATCAATCTAATGTTTGAGATCGTGCACGAGTACGAAGGGCTGCGGCTCCGTCTCGAGGAGCAGGTTGAACGCTTTGGGTTGCTGCAGAAAAGCAATTGTGAAGCACCGTCTCTTGGAGCCCTCTGTTTGGTTGTGTCGCTCGACAACGGCAAGCACTGGCTTGGGTGTTACCTCTTTCGGCGCCGTTTCACCAGCTGCCACTGTGAGCAGGACTGCTCGCAATCCCCTCCAAGACCCTGGGTCGCGATTGTCTTCGACACGCTGGAGTTGGACGTGGAGAGTCTGCATAGAAACGGACTTTTGGACGAGGGGGGTACGAATACGATTACGAAAAATATTGGCCGCGCCATCGAATTCTTCTTTCTGGGGCCCATTTGCGACTACCAGTGCCTTGATCACCATGGCCCATGCTCGACCGTCAACTCCTCGGCCCCCACACGCACTTCCCCCAGCACGAAGAAGATCTATTACGACCGCTACGAAGGGAGGGCATTCCGGAAAGTGATCGTACAACCCACGTTGCAGTCCTCGCGCGACGGCACTTGCCAAGCACGCTGCCTCGCCGTCTTGCTGTACCTGCGGTTTTCGTTGTCCGAGGGAGGGGAGGGGGGGGACATTCTAGGGGAGGACATTCTGGGAAACGCGGTACGCTTCTTCGCGCCAGACCTGGTGAACTTGGCGTGTCGGGGAACCAGCGACAAGGTGGAGGAAGATCAGCATCAGCAATCTGAATCTTCAGTGTATTACCCTTTGCGATCGCTTTTCGCTACTGGCGAAACAGACACGTTCGGGAGGCGTTTCTACACGTTGACTTCGACCTCAAGCAAGAGCTCTAGAAATGGTGCCGCGGCAAAAGGAGCTACTGCTACGTCCTCGACAGCAACACCATCTTCATCACCAGCCTTTTCCCCGCCTATGCATGTAGCCCATGAGGATGCGCATAATTCTCGTCAACAGCATTTGCAAGATATACGGCGCCATCCGGCAAAAGACTGGTGGCGGTTCCACGCTTGGCCGTCTTCAAAGCACCGCTGGGAGTTCTTGCAGCACACCTGCTTCTGGTTTTCGAACTATAACTGGCAGATCGTGAAAAAGTCTGGGTACACCCCGCAAGAGCTGCACTTGGACGTGCGGGTGAGCGACGAACAATCACAGCTGCGGACTATGTTCCCGTCTTCTGATGTGGAAGCCGGAGCTGCAACTACGGGTCGTGAGCAGCGCTTGTGGCGGTTTCGCCAGCGCAAGACAGGGCTGATAACGCACGAGGGGGATCCGAGCTTCTACGAGCCGCTGGAAGAGTGCATCGAATTCATACGCAGGACAGCTGGCGTCAGACCTCCACCGCATAATTGTGATGGAGGTGGAGGCAACGCTCTTCAAGTTCAACCTGATCACTCATCGGGCGACAGTAGCGCTAGGGGCTTTTGGGTCCTGCCTTTCCCGAAAGCCTTCGAGCAATTGCGCCTTGCCCAATACGGCCTTCCACGGAAATACGACAGAGCCGAAGATGAGCAGGAATTGTTCGGTGATTCTCCTCCCACGCACAAGCAAAAGCACGCAACGGCGACGGCGCTCGACAAATGCCTACGGCAAATCGTGGAAGAGATCGAAGTGGATGTCGGGCACAGAGGCACGCGCGTGTCTGACTACGAGCTGGGCGAGTCTGGTGCCTTCTGGAACGACCCGCGGTGTGTGGATAAGGATGTGCCTACCAACGCCTTTGCGACGGCTAGGAGTCCGGCGCTCACTTCGGGCACCACCCTCCGACTGCCCGTGAAATTGCCACACATTCTTGCAGCAAGTAGAACAAGCGGCAGCCATCATGAGGGGCGACAATAATTTGAAAACCAAAACTGTGCACCACCCACCACAACTACTGCCGTCTGCTACAACTACTGCTGCAGAATGAAAGGTGTTCAGCCGGTAACTCAAGAAGTTGAAGTTCAACAATAATTAAAGTGATCGAGGAGTTCTTTAAATTCGCTTCGTGTATTCTTTCAGATTTAAGACGGCCCTTCATCATCATCTTCATCTAGCCCCTTTGAGACCGACGTCGATCGAAATGATATGGAGATCCATTTGAAACCTGATCATGATCCGACGACCCGTCCCTACTTCACCACTGGTCGAACACAATCCGAAGATCTTCGTCGTGGGATCGCTGAGAGTTTAAGTATGCCGCAGGCAGCTGTGCTTTTTTTTTACCTGCTTCGGCTTGTCAAAAAAAAATAACTTGCTCCGGCGAGCAAAGCCAGGGCATACTTTCGCAGCGCGCGAAAAGTATGTACTTGTGAGTGTAGAAGTAGCTCGCATGCGCGCGGCACCGGCTGCAAAAAGACCCACTCTTGAACAGATTTACGCGTGCAGGTGCAATACTTACGTAGTGTCCATGTAGGAGAAGCGGCTGCGCCACAGCCGCGGTAGGTAAGTTCGACAGTCGGACTCGCAGTTGTGGTGCAGCTGATTGCTTACGGATTATCATTGCATTTTCTGACAGACAGCGTCGTACTCATTGCGTAGCGACTACACAACATACACAGACAGCGACAAGAAGATGTATGCGGCGTTTCGGACGCTGGGGTTGCCCAGCAACTGTCAATACGACGAGGCGAAGAAGGCGTATAGAAAGCTCTGCCTTGAGAAACATCCGGACAAGCCAAGTGGGAACAAGGAGGAATTCCTGAAAATATCAGAGGCATGGACGCTACTGCAGGACACCCACTTCAACAAGCTGGCGGGAGGTGCTGCTTCTGCTCTATCCACTCTTTTCATGCATTCATTCTTTACCCCCCGTTGGGCATATCAATCAAAAAAAAAATTATGCTGCTTTTTATTCCGCGACTGTATTCATCTTCATGTACTTGTCCTATTCGTAATTCTGGTATCTCCGTCTCCGTCCGATCAGGAACTACAAACAAAATTGCTCTACTTAGTACCAGAGAATGGATGGGAAACTTCGATTTGCAGCATCCTCCGCATTTGTTTCATTTCCCAACATCATTCAACAAGAGAATCAATGCGAGATTTGAATGATCGCTTCTCCACAGGCGGTCCCCCCGGGCCATCCGCTGCTTCCTCCAGTACTACGGTGAATCGTCCGCGGCCCAAGAACGCCAGTTATCGCGGCACTGCCACTGCCAGCGCCACGGGGTTTACATCGACGGGTCCGGGTCCTCCCGGGCAACAAGGTGGCCCGAAGCGCACCACTTCTCTGGAAGAGGAAATTCGCAATGTGTTCGCGCACGGGGCTGCTGGCCAGAACTTTGGCGGCACTTCCCCCACCAGTTCGCGAAACTCGGGAAACTCCGACAGCGGCTTTTCCAATATGAATTCCGACGACGAGGATAGCGATAGCGAAGCGAGGAGTCCGATGAACAACGACGATGATCATGAGTCCGATGATCCTGAGTTCGAACGACCCCGAATAAAACCGCGGGAGGCGGAGTGGATGTATTCGCAGCTGCAGAAGGACGCGCAGAAGGCCGAGCGCATGCTGTTTGTGGACGAGAAGTTCATGAAGCCCCCGGAGGTTGTGTCCCGGGACCAGATCTGTGTGTACCTCCGGGACCTGTTCCAGACGTGTAAGAACGCGGACTGCGAGCTCATGCTCGAGGAGACGGACGAGGAGACCCCGTGGACCGCGATGGTGTCGGAGGCGCTGCGGAGGAAGCTGAATGCGTACCCCGCGCCGGTGTTGCAGCAGATCGACTGGTACCTGGAAACCTCCTTCCAGGAGCGGGTGCTCGAGTTTGTTAACCTACTGAAAGTGGAGGCGGAAGTGCCGGCGAAAAGATGTCGGGAGATATTACAGTTTCTGGAGGTTAGAGACCCAGAAGTACTTATTTCGGTGCTACTTTAAAAAATTTTTGGTGGCCGCCTAAGTATTCTTTGTTTGGTTGGTTTCCAATACCCCCCAGGTACCAGACCACGACGAGGACCAGACCAAGACGGCGTTGAGCCGGCCGCTCCGCAGGCTCCTGTAATGGTTTTCAATCAAACAAGCCCAACAAAATAGAACAGGCAAACAGGATAAGTAAATAGGTAATGAAAGAGGCATTGGGAAGAGGTGACGGCTGCAGCTCCACGGACTTGCCTCGGAACGCCGGCGCTAGAGACTGGACGCCGAGGGACTGGAAGAGCCACGCCTTTGGGAATGCCGATAAGTATATGCGATTTGGCGCCTTGAAAAACCTCAACGCGTCTGCCTTCGATGCTAAAACTGATCGGATTCCGAGCCTGTTATGAGATGTGTACGCAATGGGGGTGCTTTAGGGATGAGTCGAGGGCGATTGCTAAGGGGGTCGGTAGGGTCCTGGGTGGTGTTGTATTGAAAAGCGTCGGTTGATTTCCAAACTCAACAAGCAGGCTAGCTATATGGTACTGATTTCGGCTCTCTGGTGACGTATTGCAACGGTCTGGATAGGCATAGGGTTTCGGTGTTGCCATGGTATTGACCGATACATTTGCGGACTGAGCTCGACCCTCACCGACGTAGAGAGGTGCTGCGATTCAATTCCAGGGTGTTGCGAGATCCCTCATTTGGGTAGGATTTAGAGATCCCCAACGAACTGATTTTGTGTGGTTCTACGAAAGGCCTGCATTCCTGAACAGCAATGGGACACCAGCCCAGAATGACTGAATTAGAGGGCTTGAAAGTTATCGAAGATCTACTCAGCCCCGAGCTTATGGTCGAACGCGGCCACGAGCTGCGGGCCGATATTTTTGTAAGTTTGAAAGACATCAGCATCGAAGGCTCTGCGTCGAGCCAATCGCAAGCGCCACACAAATGGCTGCCGTGTCAGGTCAAGGTGACGAAGAAACGCCCCACGGCATGGGAGCGGAAACTGCGGCTCGTTCTGCGAACCCGGGCCGCAGAATTGCACACCGCTGTCTTGATTGGCCTGAGTTTGGACGCCGAGGAGCCCGCTTTTCTGCACGTTGTGCACCGGCACAACAACTACGACGCCACTGACCCCACCGCCCCAGAATACAACGTGACGCGGGCAGCCTTGGCCGCCTCGATTCACAGCCTGCTGACGTCCCCCGAAGCGGTTCTGTACGACAACCCGTCCCGAGCCTTCGCCAACAGTACCACGGCACTGGTCGAGATTGATGCACGCAACGACTTCCAGAACATCACTGCAGGGTCGGGCGTGGTGTACCAGCCCAACCGGCTGGAGTTTACGCCGGTAGACGGGTGCGTCTTCCTCTCCAGTCATCCAGACCGCAAGTTCCGCGTGCAGGAAAAAACGCTGTCCATCCGCCGCGAGAATGGAGTAGCGCTCGGGCTCCGGACGTCGCTACTGAGGTACTGAAAGAAAGCGATGCTTTCGTAGGCGTAAGCGAATTCCTCCAGCAGTAGCTCGCTCGTCAGCTCCTCTGAAACCCCTACAGGAAAAGCGGCGAAGCGTACCGGAGGGGCGACGCGGACTTTCTTTTGGCCCACGCAAGAGACGACGTTTGCGCTGCGCAGCCGGCGCGGTTCCGGATCCACGGGTGCGTTCTCATTCCCTGGGAGGAGCTCTGGGAACGCGGATACCTATCCGACGAAGACGGGTTCCACGGTTGCGGGATGCTGAGCCTGTATCCGCAGGGGTGTCCGGGAGTACGACGAGCACGCAGCGGGTGGCTGGAGACGCTTTTCACGAAACGCAAGGAAGTCGCGAAGACGATCACTCACGAGCTGCAGGAACGGCTCGCCGATGCATAGGGTTCCAGCGAGTAGATCCACGAAACAGCACCTGGAACAGACGGCGAGTAGCGGACTCAGGAAGCAGAAATTTTGCGCCGCAGAAGCGGAATTCAAACGCGAGACGGGGTGACGCTCTTCCTGCGCAAGGTTTTCGCAGCGAGTAGGCCGCTGCTTAACTGTTCCAATCACGAATTGTTTTGCACTTGCTAAAAGCGTATATAGCTACATTGCGACGGTTCTGCACCGTCGTCGATTGTAGGCAAATCCATCGATTTCTATCCTGATTACTAGAAGTTTTGCATCCTTTTCGTACAAAGCTGGCAGTGCCAGTCTACGTGTAATAATAGTTTACTTGACGCCCGGCGTCACCGTTGTAAAGTCGTGTGCTGAGTAGTTTGCTTCGAAATTCGAAGCACCAGAAAACATTAACTATCATCACTAGTTTTTGGTAGAGATCTACTGGCTTCACGATAGGAATCGCTATACTTTTTTCGGATACTACTTGAAGACTTTGCATGTTTCTACTGGTAGATAGGGTAGTTTCTAACCGCCACACTAAAGACCACAGATTTTGTTTTTGCTGAGCAAGCGGAATACGTTTGCGCAAGCCGCAGAACCTCACTGAGACTTATTCTTACGGCCAGTCTTCTTTTCCTTTTTTTCGCTGCTGTCGACGGACTTCCGCTTCCTCGACGCGGCAGCCTTAGCCTGGGCCTTCACCTTCGCGGCCGCCGGCTTCACAAGCGGCGGGGGGCAGCAGGGGTCGTAAAACAACAACTCATCCAGCTGGCACACCAGACCCGTTTTGGTCCGCATCTCGACTTCGTCCTCGGTGAGCCCGTACTCCCGCAAGATGCGGGGCAGCAGGACGCGTCTGATGTTTGTTTCGACGTTCCCTTCGCTGGAGCAAGTGGGTGCGTAGTGTACTTTTGTCGGTCTGTAGGCCGGCGCTGGCCAATGCAAGCGGACCAAATCTGAAAGCGCGCCCTGCTGTCGTCGATGGGAGCGGGCGGAGCCCAGGAGGGTCTCATCCTTGTCCTTTTTGTAGAAGTAGTAGCTGGTTGCCGCCCGCTGGCGCGTGATTCCGTGGGCTGCCTGGAGGTTTTCGACCTCCCGCCGGGCCCGCGGATTGTCCTCTCCCGCCGCGCGCACAGCCTGCTGCTCGTTGCGCTGGGCAATCCGCGCGTCCTCGATTAGGTCCCCTTGCCCAAACGCGGACCACTCCTTAGGCTTGTAGTACTGGACCAAGGCTTTGATGGTTTCTTTCTCCAGCACCTCGTCGTCGAGGTACATGCGAAAAAACCGCTGCCGCACTCTTGGTCCGCATTCCACCAGCACGCGCTCGGTGAGTCCTGGGCTTTCCTCTAGGAAGCTGCCGAGCATGTGCAGCTGCTCCTCTTGCGTCGCGTAGAAAAAGTGGTCCGCCGCATACTCATGCCACTCTATCCAGTGCTCCGGCCCCTGCAAGATCTTCATACGAAACTCGCCCTCCTCGGTAGCGTGGGTTTTCAACGGTCCGACGTAGTGGTTGATGATTCCCAAGTAGTCTCCCCACGGCGTCACTTTCTTGCGGCTCACGGGCGCGCGGAAAGTAGAGTTCCGGGTCGCTGTAGTCACGCTGCAAGAACTGCCCCAGTGCGTAGCCGCCATCGCGCCCGCACACCATGACTACGCTCGTCGAGTTGCCGTCGCTACCGATGAAAAAGCCGTGCTCTTTCAGCCGGAAGTCGATGGCTTTGCTGTCAGCGAACTCGATTCCCAGGCCCTCCATGAAGGTTCTCTCGGGCTTTTCCGCCTCGAGCTCCAGCAGAGCCTTCGTGGCCACGCCTCGGAAGCCGAGGTTATCTGGCTGGTAGGAAGTAAAATCCTGGCCCTCGCAGCGTTTGACGGCGTTGGTGATTTTTGCTCCCCACTTACCTGCTTTGTAGTCGTCGTGATGTTGTGTCAGCGACTTTTTCATTTCCACGAACTGCGCAGCCATGGCAGCAGATAGGCCCCCGGCCGCTTTGATTGCAGTCTCGTGCACGTCGTCTAGGCAGTCCTGAGCCTCTTGGTCCGAGAGCGGCACGTTTGGGAAGTCGCTCTGCTTTTGCTCCATGCTTTCGATTACTGCTTCCAGTTTCACGGGCCGCAGTGCGCCCGAGTTTGAACCCCACGGCCACGGCTTGTGCCGCCTGCTCCGGGTCGATTTGATGTAGCGCTGCACCTCTTTGGAGAAGCCGCTGCTCCCGGCAACAGAGCGCTGCTTGGACGTGACCTTTTCCTGAAACTGCCCCTCAGTTTCCTTTTCGTAGAATGGTTTCCCCGCGTTCTTGCCGTCGTGCACCTCGGTGATGAGCTCCTTCCGCCCGACGCTGTGCGCTTTTATACAGCGCTTCGCGTCCACGCTCAAGTCGAACGGTGGATAGTCACCGAGGCACTCGAGAGCTTCCACCGTCGCTGCGTAGCGGCCACGGTCGATGCTCTCGAAAAGTCCGTGCTGCGGATCGAAATTGTCGAAGAGAAACTGACTCAGGACGCGGGGGTAGAGCTTAAGCGCTACCCGAAAATGGTCTGGCCCCCGCCACAGCTGCTGGCTGATCGAGCAGAGGACTTCCTGGCACACGTGTTTTTTCCGCGCCGCGAAAAGGTCGTGAATATCGGCCACGCTGTAGCAGGAAACGGGGGTGGCGTCGGGATCGAAGAGCCTTTTCATCTGTTTGAGGATGTACGGGCTCCGCATCATTTCCATGGAAGTGCAGCTGAAGCTATTCAAGGACTCCTGCAACTGAAAGAATGCGAACAGCGGCTCGGTCATGTGGATCTGCAGCCTCAACTTCGATTCGTCCGCCCGGTGCAGCCTCTCGCCCAACTCCGTGTTCCACCCCTTGAATTTCCGCCCGCGTTTTGCAAAGCTTTGGAGGAAACCATTGGAGAGCTCGTCGTCGATGTTGTCGAGGTTGAGAAGAACAAAATCGAAGTCGAGCTCGGGCAGCTGGACTTCCTCGTGATCCGGACCGACCCTGGCCCCCTGGGCCTCGATCAGTTTTTTGGACTCCTTCGTGCACAGCAGGCGCGTCGTCATGCGGATGGAGGCCATGTTCTTCTGGAAGGAGCGGCAGCAGATGGTCGGTCCGAACCAGCGGCAATCGCTGCCGTGGACGAACGTGGCGACTGAGTGTAGGCAACATTGGTCTTGCTATGGCGTTTGCTTGATTCGTGCTAGAATTATAGGGCCTGAATTGTCTAAGCGGATCCGACTAGACATCAGCGCGACCAATCCAGCAGCA
>RXOD01004473.1:0-21788 GCA_005223375.1 Amoebophrya sp. AT5.2
TTGTCCTCCCTGGCCAAATGCCAGACTTCCTCGCGCGCGTAGCTAGAGCGGCACTCCTTCCGGCTTGGCTTCCCCCCTGGCAATGCGTCGCTCCTCCAGCTTCGTCTTGAGTCGCTTCATCACCACCGTGAACGCCATTATAAACAATAGCGGTGAGGAGGGGTCCCCCTCTTTACAGCCGTGCTCCAAAGTGAAGCTGCCTTCTCCAAAACTATGCTCGGCGCTGCGGTGGGTCGCGTCCAAGACCTCCCATAGTTTTGTTTGCCCGATACCAAGGGCATTGATAATCCCCTGCACAAGTCTCCAGTCTAAAGACGGAAACGCCTTGCGCAGGTCTACAAGGATTACCATCATCCTCAAGGCATCCCCAAACCTGTAATGTCGAAGGTCTTCACGTAAACGATTCATCACCATCATCGAGTCCTGCGTCCCGCGTTTGCGCCGGAACCCAAACTGGGTGTCGTCGAAGAATTCGCTCTTCTCCAAAGCGTCGCACAACCTCTCGGACATAACACGCACTAATAACTTAGTTATTAGTGGTGAGATCACAAGAAAACGATAAGAGTCAGGATCATCCCTTTCTCCCTTACCCTTGAAGAGGGATACATCACGACAATGATGCAATCCCCCCCCAAGGTATGGAAGTCCCCCCAAGGTCATTGATTGTAGGATATTATGTTGCATTCCGCCTCCTTAGACAGGTACAACTGACTTAAATACAGTTTGTTACGCGCGACGGTGATCCAAAAAAAACTTGATAGAGAAGCACGGGGAGGTCGCGTAGCCATAAGGTTTTGGAGAACTTATTCGACTGACGGCCGAAAGAAAAAAAGAAACGCAAACACCCTAGATCTGAGATGAGGTAGAGCACACGAGTGAAGACAGACGGTGTTGATGTTCTGCGGCCATGCAATCGCGAGGATTGGCAAGGCATGAGTGTCACCGCTATGATGAGAGTTCGCACGCCTCGAGTACGGAACTCAAGCCTGCTGCACTAAGGGACAATATTGCGCGCACGTTGTGGCGCATTAGCTGTGACTCTCCGATGACGTTCATCCATTTCCTTGTGCTTTCCTCAACGCTTAGCGCGTTATAATTGATACCATGATAATGAGAGACGGGATGTGAAGTGGTCGCGCCAGACGAGAGGCCAACATCAGTCCAATGCCAAGATTAAACACCACAACGAATGCGTTCTGCGCGCCTCCTTCCTGGCAGCGACCGCCTGGTCTATCGGAAGAGAAAAAACGAGTCTTCATACCTGCAATGAACGCACCCGCAGCTGGAATTTGGGAACTGCAACCTAGACGGCTGTACTCGCCCCCACTTGCCGAGAACAAACCGCTGCACCGAGAACATCAGCGGGCCATCGGACTAAGCGACCACGCTCAAATCGCATCCGAGCCAAGAGGCGACTGCGACTCCCTCACTGTTCCCATCACGAAAAGTTGTTTTAGGTTTTCCCGACCTCCCAGGCGCGAAAATTGACTCGGATTGTGTCGCTTTCGTGGTCGATGCTCGATCCGATGAATTGCGGTCTATGCAGGACAACAGCTTGTATTTTTGTTTCCGTGCATGCTGTATGTAATGAATGAGTCGCTTTTAACTGATGAGTAGAGTGTCGCAGTCGCTGATGAGTACATGTGGGTCGCTAGTTGTACCGATTTCCAATGAGCGATGCCTGCTCGATCCCTCTCTTCGGCGGTGAGAACGCGTCCACGGCTCCCCGAATCGCATTTGGTGCTCCAACGAAGTCCTCGAACCCGTGGTTCTCGCCACCGCGGCCGCCACGATCCTCCTTGATTTTTCCGCCCGCCTCCTCCACCGCTTCCGCTGCTGCCGCTTCTTCCGCCTTGTGCAGGCACGCGAACAGACTTTCAGGCGCGACGAAGCCCAGAATGCGCTCTTTCGTGTCGGAGACGTCGCTCGTCCCTATTGGGGCGGTTCCCCTTGCGGATGAGGCTGTGCTCCGTGCCGCGTCCGCAAACCGCTCGACGACAACGACGAGGACGACCTGTTTTCGCCTCTGGTTGCCCAAATCCGTCCTTTGCATTTCCTGACGCGCCGCCGCCGCCACGCGGCTGGCCAGCTCGTTTCGGTCCACGTACAGCAGATGCGCCGCCTGCAGCGTCGTGGCCGACAAAAAGTCGCCCCACGTGAACAGCGAATTCGAGATTTCCGCCGAAGACGCGCTCGATATCCCGCACCTGTACGCGACCAGTTCGGCTGCACTCAAGACGCCCACGACCGGCTTGCGCCCGCTGCCCGCGCTGTAGGCCTGCGTGAAGAGTTGGTGCTGTTGTGTAGACGGCCTTGCGCCGGCATGTCCCCCTGCAATGCGTGTGAGTTCCGCACTAGTGGGACCTCCTTCGAGCAAGACAAGGGAGTCCAGGGCCGTATTGTGTCGCGCGCGCTTCTGTTCCGAATCCGTGATCACAACGAACGCTGGACTTTCGCCGCTTCTGTCCAGCGTTTCTGTCGGTCCTCGACCGCGACCTTGTAGAAAGATGCTTTCCACGACGCCCTCCACCGACGCTGGTGCGGGCTCGTCCTCCTGGAAGGCGGCGACTGCTGCTGCCCTGACGACTCCAGGCTCCGACTCCTCCGACGCCTCTCCTGGCCCACCAACAGCTGACCCCGCCTCACCATCTGCAAGAAGCAGGTCGCCGATGGTCAGAGTCGCACGGGAACTCACGATCGCGACCGAACGGTTGAACAAGGCGGCTTCCTCCTGGCCGAGATTCAAAGAGATCAACCCCGCGATGTCTTCCTTCGACAGCGCCGAGTCGCCGCGCCTCCGCCGGCCGGCCCGCGCCGGGGAGCCGGCTGTTGTCGGCCGCCCTCTACTAGTTTGGCGGACGTCGCCGGGATCCTTGCGGCCGGGCGCCGCGGCAGATCCGGGGGACGCTCGTTGTACGTCTGTCCACCGAGCCTCTACCTCTTCGGTGCTGTGCTGCACCGTGACCGCCGACGCCGGGTGCAGATTGTAGGGGTCTGTAAGTTGCGGTGGCTCCACCTGCGCGACACTCCCGAAGTCGTCCCGGGCTCCTTCTCGTTCTCCCCCCCGCGGCGCCGGCAGTCGGTCCGTCATTTCCAGCACCCCCGCCAGCTCCTCCTCCTCCCTGGTCCCCTGACCGCGGCCCCGCTTCCCCAGCACCTTGTCGAGTAAAGCTCCCATGGGCACGGCCACCACCGCGAACAGGTAAAAAAACGACACGTGCAGCAGCCCCTCCAACTTGAGCACGTGGTCCAGCCGCTTGTCGCCGGTGAGAAACGCCATCGGCAGGATCTCCCCGAAAAGGAGGACCGACAAAATGGACAGGCACACCGCCAGCGCCGAGCTGTTGTCCGGAGTAACCTGCTCCAGCACGAGGGGCAGCGACTCCAGGCAGATCGTGTTCCCGATCAACAAGGTGCAGAGCAGGCGGTGGTGGTTGCGCAGGTAAAAACCCAGCCGCTCCTGCGTCTTCGCGGAAACGAAGCTCCGCAGTTCCTTGCCTAGTATGGTGCCTCTGTCGGAAAATTTATTGCTCGCCGTGCTGCTGCTTACGTGGTCCCGAAACGACGGCGATCGGTGACTGCGGTTGTGTGCGTGATTCGGTAGTGGGGAGTCCGCGTTCGCCTGCTGGTGAGGCTGCTGTTGCCCCCAGTGGACGTTCCTGACCATCGTAGTTGCGGGCTGACCCCGCGAGGCCGCTGCTCGCCTGCGCTCGCGTTGCACCAGCAGGATCTGCATCTGCGCTTCGTCCATGCCAAGCAGGCCAACTGTGAGCCCGGAATACGCGCCGGCCAGTGTGATTAGAAGTCCCGCGAGCAACAGATACAGATAGAACACCACAGGCGAAGGCGCCGGCGCAGCGGAAGCGGAACTGCCCCCCTGCGGAGCTATGCCGCCGTCCGCGAGCGACCGGAGGGCAAAGTCACCGTCTCGCAGCAGCGCTCGTCGCAGCGCGAACGCTTCATCCGCCTGCTGGATAGGCACGGTAGAAGCTGCCACCGCCGGCACCACCGCAGGGACGCGCAGCGCGAAAGACATTCCCGATTGTCCTACCGGAAAGCAGTGTAGGGAAGGCGTGTACAAAAATTTGGAGTAATAGGCGGAGGCGAATTACGTTTATGAGCAGTGTGATGATGTATTAGTACTTGGAATTAGCGATCGGAATGGGGGTCATGCGCACAAAACTCGGAACCTGCGTAGATGGTTTGAGATACACGAATATCTTCTGGGGTTAGCGCAACCATGCGCAATGGCGATCGGATCTTCTTGAAGTTTGGAGGATCTTTGATCGCGAGTCCGGATCTCACTTTCTCATGATGATTTACCCAGCTCCTCACAAATTCTGACGGTGGCCACGGACCGACACCTTGTCGCACTTGGAGCGCGTTCGAGCACGATGAATGACCATGCACAGGGAAACACCTAACGACAGTCGTGTCGCAGCTTCAAAATGGCGAGCGGCGCTCATCTCGCGCGCGTTCCTCCTCTTTTATGCAAAGCATCTCCTTCTCACAGAAACATATGTTGATCGCAATCCAAAACTGTCTTCAGAACCATCGTCGCAGATTTCAGGAGACCTGCTGCGTCACGCGCAGGCTTATGGACAAATGCATCGGATGCTCACCATCACAGTTCACCCATGATGCCTCTGTCCCACTGAGATGTTCCTCGAGACATGATAGGCCTGCTGCGTTTCGTCCCGTTGCCGGCCGACTTGATCTTTCACGTCGTCCAGAATCGACAAGGTTGCTCCCCGGTTGTATGTCGTGCCACTTCCTACATTCTGTGTCTCCTGCGTGTCCTGTTCCGCGTTGCCGCCGTGGTTGTCGTGGCTCTTGCTCTCCTCGGGAGCAGAAGGAATAGGATCAGCGCTTCCAGCTCCAGCTACCCCTCCCCCAACGGGCCCAGCACTGCTTCCACCCCCGTCCGGCGACCCGAAACCCGCCAGCAGTGTGTGTGTGCCCGCCCGCTGCTGCAGCCTGAGTACTTTCAGCACCTCGCTCTCCAGCCTTCCGGCGATGCCCTCCGCTTCTCCCGCTTCCGCGCTTAATAGCCTTCCCTCCTCCCCCGCACCCGCTCCAGTCCCCGCACCGATCGGCAGGCGCCGCTTTGCGAAGCTCTCCCCCAGTTGCTTGATTTGCACGCGCAGCTGGCGGAGGAAGCCCTCGCGCCATTCTTCTAGGACCATCTGGACCACGGAACGGGTACAGGTCTGGTTGTCCTGCTCCTCCTTTTTGTTTAGCAGGTAGTGCACGAACGCCTTCTTTCCTTCCAGGTTGGCCTCCTCTTCCTCCACATCGTCACACCGCGACCAGGAGGGCGGCCTGCGGAACGGCAGGTGCTTCTGCACCACCCGGTCCAGTTCCGACTCCGTTCGTGCGCCGGGGGTCTGCGGCTGGGGGGACGTCGACATGCCGGGGGATCTAGTGGAGCTTCGCCTGCCCGGGTCCCGCCCCGCCGTCCAACCGGATCCAACCGGCTTCAGCGCCAGCGTTTGATCCCTGACACCCCCGACTCCACCCCCTCCCTCCCGCCCGACCGGGAGGTTTGGTATGCCCGCCACGGGGCCCGCGCGTGCGTTCTTCTCCGCCTGCGAGATCCTCCGCGCCTCGTTGATCACGCCCCGCATCGCCGCCAGCCGCACGGTGTGCCGCCGGAACTTCAACCGGTCCGCGGGCTGGAACCTGCGCAAGCACTCCGCCAGGTCCTGCTTCAGCAGTTGCGCGCACTCAGCGTAGGTGAGCGCCGCGCCCCGGTAGAAGCGCAGCAGGTCCGCGTCGTCCAGGATCACGTCCTCCCCCCAGTAGGTCCCCGACGTGAACACGCGCCCGTCTATCAATATCAGCCCCCGCTTCAAAATGTACAGGTTCTGGATGTCCACGAACACCTCGCCCTGCGCCAGCACCCGGTCCCGCATTTTTTGGCACACGTTTGCGAGCACCTTGCGCTCCACGTCGCGGAAGTAGGGCACCTGCATGAGGAAGACGGAGTTTAACTTGTAGAACAGCTCCGCCTGCAGGCTGGGGGACAGCTGATCCATCAGCTCCCGGTACTTACTGAGGCGGCTCAGCTGCCGCGTGTTGTAGAAAAAGATCCGCAGCTTGCGCGAGATCCGTTTGGAGAGCCCCAGCTCCCCCATCATGTCGTTCAGGTTGTCGATGGTCTCGTAGAACTCGCGCGCCTGCGGGTCCATGTTCGCGAGCACGCCGCAGGCCGAGCCGATCACGGACGTCCACAAAACCCCCGCCAGCACCATGATCATGCACCCGAAAAACCGCTCGTCGGGGGTGGTGGCGGTGCCGGTGTCCCCATACCCGATGCTGGTGAGCGTCATCAAAGCATAGTAGAGCGCAACACTGTACAGCTGCGCAGCGTTGGTGCGGCACTGGAGGCACTGGTTCACGTCGTAAAGCGTGCGGGCAGTGGGGCACCCGCAGAAACGCTCGATCCACGACAGCTTCTTCACGTACACGCGGTGCGGCACAGAAGACCAGTTCAGCGAGGATTCGTCGAGCTTGAGGCCGAGACGGCGGCGGGGGCTCGGAGGTGGGGGACTCGCTGTGGTTCTTGGGGACGAGGCGGGAAATCTTGATCTTTCGCTGGGGTCGTGTCGAAACACTGCGTCCGAAGGGACGTTGTCCTTGAACTGGCCGTGGAGTTGGAGTTCGTTGGAGGTACTAAGTTGCTCCTGCGCCAGGAGGTCGCGGAGAGGCTGCCTTTGCGAGGGAACTTTTATTTGTGCCGCCGTTGCGGTTGCCTCGGTCTGAAACGGCTGGTGGAGCATTACCGTGTCGGCTCGGCCTTGGATTTCGTGCCAGTCATCTACGTCCACCACAGACTTAGCTCGTGGCGCTGCCCCTGCATCTTCCACCCTCCCAGAAACACTTTTTACTGCTTCTTCTTCTTCTTCGCGGAAAAACAGGCTTTCGTCGTCGGTCTCGTTTTCGTCTTTCGTCGCACTTGTCACCGTTGCAGCGCCGGATGGGATCGCCGGCGCGAACAACTCGCGGAGCAGTGCGCCGTCTCTCCAGTCGTGTGCGTCTCTATCTCCGTTGTTTTCCTCCAGCCCCCGGTGCGGATGCGCGTCGCTCGCTTTGTACATTCCCTCCGGTACGTCAAAACCCGCGATCAACCACGCCGCTGGTTCTTTCAGGAAGTTCGGGTTCGAGTAGTACAGCTGGTCTGTCGACGAGAAGCTGTTCACGCTCGAGAAGCCGATGAAGCCCCACGTGCACGCGCTCCAGTGCGCGGCCACCATTAGTGCCACGATGAACTTGAGCAGCGTCTGCACCGCCTGGTTGAACGGGAGCCAAACGCTCACGTCCGCCACCAGCGACCGCACGCGCGCCAGGCGCAGCAATTCCAGCAGCCGCAGCAACCGGATCTGCCGCAACACCGCGGAGCTGGTCGCCTCCTGCGCGCCGCAAATCGTCTCGGCGTACTCCGCGTCGAGGCCCTGGGCGTGGAAGCAGGGCGCCTCCTTTCTGCCAGTGGCGAGACTCCACCAGGGGAAGACGGCGAGGAAGTCGATGGCGAACCAGGTGGAGAGGTAGTTCCAGACGATGGATTTGTGGCTCGTGACCCATATCTCCTGCGCGGAGTCGCGGGACTTGATGCGGTACATGCAGAAGAACTGCAGGATCATTTGAATGGTGAACGTCCCGTCGACGATGCGGTCGGTCCAGAACAGCTCGAGCGGCTCCTCCTGCAGAAACACGACCTGAAAGGGGGTCAGAAACGTCACGTAGATCATCGCCAGCCGCGTCAAGTAGTTGAACAGCTGCGCGAAGGAGCTCTCCTCGGGGTTCAGCACGAACCGCCCGCGCTCGAGGAGGATCTTCTCCACCTCCTCCGCTGTGAGCGCCGCGGCCTTCCGCGCGCGGGGAACCGCCTTCACGGACTTGTCGACCACCTGCATCAAGCGGCCCAGGACGCCGCCCGGGCCCATGGGCAGGTAGGAATTGTAGTCCTCCGCCGCGCGGCCGGACCGCCGCCCGCGGCTCGAGATCCGCCGTCCCTGCAATTCCTCGCCTCTCGTGAGCGCTTCGCGCTGCGTCTTTGGGATGGCGTGCTTCGCCAACGTACCCCTGCTCCCCGACCCCCGCCCGCCGAGCGACTTGCCGGCGCGCGGGCTCCAGGCCGCCGCGAGAGGGTCGCCGAAGAACGCCCGCGACAGGTCCCCGTGCTTCTTCACCGCGTCGAGGGTCAGTGGTGCCAGTGGGCTGCCCGCTGCCATTCGGAGCCGCGCCCGCGTCGCCTGGTTCGATGACGGCGACGCGGCTATTCCCCCAGGACCCTCGAGGCTCGTGGTCCTTTGCAGCGCGTCCGCGGGGGAGAAGGAATTCGCATCGCCCATGCTCGCCCCCGCCACACTGACAGACCGGCGGCGCACAAAGTTGTCCTTTAAGCTGGCGCTGGAACTCGCACGCGACAGCAAAGGCGGCTGCAGCCTGCTCACGGAAACACTCACGGGCAGTTGCGGAAATAACGGGGACCCGTCCGGAGAGCGGCCGCTGCCGGCCGAGCGACTATCCAGGTCCGAAGTGTCCAGTTCCGAGATTCCGGCGCCGCGGACAGCCAGTCGTGTTCGGGCGTGCACGGGGAGGGACTGCCGTCCCCGGGCAGCGGCCGGTACCTGCAAGCAGCTCGGGCTGGCGCCCGAAGGCTTCGCGATTGGCGCAAACGTCGTGTGCTTCTTGTTCGATGACGAGTCCCGGCTCCGGGTGCTCAAGTTACTTGCGCGGGCTGCAGCTGGTTGTGGCGGCTCGTGGCTCACACTTCCGGTATCCTCACGCGAGACAATCGCGGTGTGCTCGCGAGCAACGACCCCTGACGGAGGAGGAGGAGGAGGCGGCGGCGGCGGTGGAGACGGCGCTGCCGGTGCGACTGGGACTGCCTTCGCCACTTGGTGATCGTCCGGCACAACTGATGGCGCAACACATTCAGCATCATCTTCCGCAACGAAAAATCCTCCAACATCATCTTCCGCGACCCCCTGCTTCGATGTTGGCGCTCTCCGCTTCTTCTTCCTCGTCTTGCTGCCACCGGCGTTCGTGTTCGTCGTTGACGTGACTCCTGCGTCCGCCACCTCTTGCTTCGACGGAACGTCCTCGAAATCAGGAGCCGCCGTGGTGGTCCTCGCATCTTCTATTCCACGCGGCAGGGGACTCGGACTGCCCGAAAGTCTCGGCGGCGGCGGCGGTCTGCTTCCTGGAATCTGCGTCGATGCAGTGGCTCTCGACGGTATGGGTGGCGGAGGTGGCGGCGGCGCTTGCAGCCGCTGGGGCTTCGTAGAGCCCGCCTTCTGCCCGCTGCCTATCTTCTCGTTAGCTTCCATTTAAATTTTAAGCATCCAGCATGTCAGCCCTGAATAAATATGAGCCATTAAGGTAGTGATGGTGGAAGAGTAACAAACAACCCAAAAGGGAAAAATGCTGTACGATAAACCATTCAAATTCCTATTCCACATCATGATTCGGGTAGAAGACGTGCGTGGTCTGCATAAAGCGATAACCACTGGCGCCAACCCGTTCGGTGCGGGAGATGGGGATTCAAACACCGCCTGTGTCGTCCCTGGAAAGAGTGGGAGAAAAGGAATGAGCGATTTTTTCATCCAGCGATTCAGTCTAAGTTAGTACGTTTACCACGCAAGTACAACGAAGGCGAACGACCGAAGAAACGTGGGCGGCGCATGTCACACGAAGGCACAAGCATGACGAACCGATAATGAAGAGCGATGTCTGAAAAACGAAAAGCAAACCACGCGGAAGCATACATGAGGACAGGCAAGTACTATGTTTCAACGGACGCAGCCAGGCTACTCATTTTTAGACCACCAGCACGGAAAGATACAGCAGGTACACTGGAACTTTGAGGACTCACTTACCAATAAATATTTGGCACAAGCTACTGGCATCAGCAGAGACGAGATCATTCATCGAAACAACTTTGGCGTCACGTCTCGATAAAGCTCCTCGTGAAGCAGGTCTTCGAGAAGCAGGCAGAATTTCATTCGAAATAAAGTTCTTATCGATCATCCAACCACGCGCCAGCGATAAAGGTCCTGAATTCCTCACGACGTTCCACACTTCCATTTTTTCACGCCAACTTGTCGGTCGAGTCATGTGCTAGATTGTTCACGAAAAATCGTCACTAACTTGCGCCTAGGTACATCTCGACTCGTTTGACCGTTCGTGTACAAGTACGGCAGCACGCCCCTTTTGCGTCGTCTTTAGTAGCAAGCTGTCCTTTGAGAACGGGAACAGGGATCATCTAGATCACGAATTATAGCACGCTGGCCTCCGGCTCCGAACAATTCAATTGTCGTGCCACAGAACAAGCCCATCACGCGGCCCGCCGATAGACGTGCTTGTAGTTTCTCTCTCATCTCTTTTCCACAAAATTTATGAAGCAGCCATTGGCAAGTCACGTTTTCCTCGCGCTCCCGTCGCCCCCGCCCGTCCTTGCGGACCGGTCGTCTTCGTACGAGTCTAGCCTGTGCCCCTTGCCCGCGAAGGGCTGTATCCCGGCCGGGACGCTGCCTTGGGAGTCGCGGCCCCCGGGTCCCAACCCGACCAGCCCGGAGTGAGAACCCCGCCCACTCGTGCCGTAATTGAGCCCCTGAAAGCCGTGCGCCTGCGCCAAGCCCTGCAAGGCCTGCAGCTCGTGCTCTTGGAAGTCCTGGTACAGCTGATGTGGTTGTGGAAAAGAAAATGTCGTATCTACAGAATCTCACCATATTTAGGACTTAAAACTTGTTAAACTTATTGAGCTGAATAAGTGCTAAGCAAGTACCTTGTATCCCAGCAGTGCGCCGAATATTTCGGAGAGCGCGCCGAGCCAGGAAACCGCGAGGACGACGACGATCTGCCATACGGGGACCTTCGCCTTGATGTCGTTGCTGCCCGGTACGTCGTAGTGCTGATAAACATGGATCGATCGCACCGCCGCGATCGCAAAGTCGAAGCCTGCGATTTTTTGCAACGGCTTTGCGGGGCCGGGAAACTGAGTTCGTCCTACGCCACAGACACCAGTCGCGCTCATATGCATGGCGATCCCACCGGTAGGCGTGGTTCTTGAAAAAGCAAACGCGGCTGCGAACATTTCTACTTTATCACTGATTTAAAAAGCACAACTGAAAAATAATTTGTCACCCGCGTTGATGAAGCAGAAGAAGGTCCACATGAAGACCCAGCGGATGTGTAGGGGCGGCTCCCCGAAGCTGATCATGTAGGCCATGGCGACGACGAACATCATGCACAGGGCGCCCATTGTGTCGCCCACGATGATTCTTCCGAGGACGCACGCGAACTGCAAGAGCCCGATTACGATCACATATTTCCGCATCTTCAACGCGAAATCACTCGGCGGCGAGTCCGACTCGAACACGTGCGACGGAAACATCACCATCTTCAACAAGTACTTATTTCGATGGACGCTGCTGGCCGATGCCGTTATTTTGAGGCCGTTAAAGCGACAATGCGAGTTCCAGTCGGGTCGCTAGCGACGGCGAGGTTTTCGTCGGTGGCTTTCTGGACAGGGGTGCAGCAGGAGCCTTCCCGGCCGCGTGAAGGAACACCGCTTACCGCCACGAGCCGTCGTCCGATTGCGCCTCCGTGGGGATGCGCGGGGAGGAGGAGAGCCGACACATCGTGGCTGGAAGCTTTATTTTCAACGAACTTTCAAACAGCTCCAGCTGCCCGCGCCTGCTCTGCTACTTTTCTGCTAGCTTTATTGAGTTTGACTATCTCCCTGCTTCAGGCTAGAAAATGCCACAAGCACCGGAGGTATCTTTTTTTTTTGTATTATCCGCCTGCATTTTTTAGTATTAGCAATAGCTTTCTACTGCGGTTGCGCATTTCGAAATCTCTGCGCCTCGACGAAGCAGTGACTGTACCGCTTTTGCGCGACTTCAGCGACTCACTACCTCTCCATCGTCCTCGACTGCGCTTGTGTGGTCGCTCCATCTGTTCGATCTCTACTTTGATACGACCTCTCGAATCACTACAGCCAGAGCAGGACCTCGCAAACACAAGCGTGCGTATAGCTACGTATTCCTTGTCACATAACCAAGAGCGTCATCTTTCTCGCCTCCACCTCCTTCCTTCGAAAAAGGCAAGCAGCACTATTGGTTCGTAGCGAGCCCAGGAACAAACAAGCCCCAGCTATTTCACGTACATCAGTCAGACAAATTGTATACCTGATCGGATCCAAAATGTTGCCTTGTGTCAGCAGCCTTGCATTCAAACTTTGCATATTTCCTTGCCCAGACTCGTAGCCCCACCAGCGCAGCAGGAAATGCCCATTCGATTATACACCCTTCCTGCTCCCGGTTTCGGTTCCGCTGCTTTGCGCTGAAAAAAGACGCAACGAACTGGCCGACGATGACTCACATTTTCGCGAGGACCAATCTAGTGGTAGGAGAATTTCTCGCCCACGGCGCTCTGGCTCTTGCGCATCCCGCCGTTGTTACCACCGAGAAACGTTTGCGCGGCGTAAGCGCCGGGTCCGGGTGAAAGCAGTGACGTCGGGTACCGGGCGAGTTTCTGAATATGACCCGAGATAGAGATTGTTGCTTCCGTACATTTTCCCTGATCCAAATACTCGAAGTCGTCCAATCACCAACTTATCCGAAAGTACAAGTAGCGAAAGCGAAGTAAATAAAGCCCAGGAGCTAGTACCACACTACACTTGAATCTTTCGCTTTTTTGCTTCGGCCACGTGAAGTTGGGCACGGACTCTTTCCTCGAGTTATTATCATCCACATCGTCCTTTTTACTGAAGAGCGGGAACTCGCGTCCGGTGCGATGCGCCCCCGCCCCCGGTACCCAGGTGGTGTTGCGCAGGTGGACGTCGATGTACGTATCTCGATACGCGTGTACAGGCTTCCACGCAGCGCGGTTATTGTTCAACCGGGCTGTTTGTTATTTATTGTTTGGTCGTGAGAATGAGATGGTATTGGAATTGTTTGAGCCTGGGGTCTAGGACTCGTGCCGCTGCGGTGGACTCGAACTACTTAGTACTAGACCGACACAGTCGCTTTGTTTTTTGACATAAAAAAACCAAGATGCAAATTCCTGATACTTGTGAGCTTGGAGGTGTCTTTGGTGTTTCCCGCTTTGTTGAAGCCATACTGCGGGGCCGTATGCTGCGACCTGTTGAAGACCCATCCGTCGGTCTCCTTGGCTCCCCGCGTCTTGTTGTGATACGCCGTCTCGTTCAACGACATTTTCTATTTCTCTGTGCTTAAGTTAGCAAACTCTATGAAGAACATGAATGGTCGTGGTAAGGTTTTCTGGTGCCTGCTCACGCGCAGGACCTAGCGTTCGCCTTTTCACAGTCCATGTCTCCATCAGTACGCGCGTCCAGGGGACGTAGATACTAACAGACAAGACCGATGAAACCCCTGCCCGCGTATGCCCCCTGAAAGTGTGTGAAGAGCCCGATAACACGACAAAAGCAAGATTCTTTCTTCACTTGGAACTTTATCCATTCCCACTGAAGATAAATCACGGCCACGAATTCCGAGGCCACAACCTCACCCCGAAGCCCTTTTGCCACTGCGACTCACAAGCCCCAAACACCAAAATACGCGTGTCGCGACAACTTTTCCTGCCCACAGGCTTCGATGAAGAACATGAGAGCGCAAGCTCGTTTGCTTTTGAAGAACGCTACCTGGCATGCAAACATGCCCTTCAGAAGTTCACGTCCCATGGAATGAGGGTACTTATCACCAACACATGCATAGGTCGACGATCAAGCTCTGCAACAAAATTCCAAGCTCTGCATAAAAGTATTCACCGCAGGCAGGCTGTTCGTGCAAACATACCAAGGTGCACCTTTCACAATAACTACGGGTCCCTCGTCAGTCCTCCTCGCCCGCCGCCTCCGCCAGGGCGTCGAAGAAACAGCATATGTTTTCTGTGTTCGTCAGGTGGCGCAACGTTGGCCGGCCGTGGGGGCAGTTCCACGGCTGGTCCATTTCGCTGAGGTGAAACACGATTTTTTCCATCTCTTTCACGGTGAGCTTCTTCCCGATCATGATGGCGCTCCTGCAGGCACGGCTCGCAAGCAAGGTCCAGATCTTTTTGGGTCGCGGAATGTCCGACGTCGCCCCCCAGCAGCTGCGATGCGACTGGATGTTCAGAAGCGGCTCGCCCTGTTGCGCGCCCCCACTACTTCCTGTCGAGGTGGCGGTGGATTTTTGATTCTGCTCCGGCCGGGAACTCGCACTGCTAGAGGAAGCTGCGGCGGCGGGTGCGCCGAAGCCATCCTCGTCCATGGGCGCAGCTTCTTCGCAGAACAGATCGCGGTCGTTGTTCGTGATCGGGTCGAAGGCCTGCACACCGCCGTTCTCCAGCGCCTGGCGGGACCGAGCGTCCGCCTCGCGCATGACGGTGTCGTCGTTTTTCAGGTTCGTGCCCTCTTCTTCGATCACATTGATCAGGTCATCGATGTCGCTGACGCCAAACACGAAGCCCTTCGTAGACGGCAGCGCCACGGCAAAACACCGCTGGCCGGGAGGCCGCGAATTGTCGTACTTTATCTCGAACCCGTTCTTGCGAAACACGTGGAGGTAGCTGGGGCGACGGTTTTTGATCGATCGTCGAGCAGGTCATTATTTCACAGGGGTTTCAATTATTCCATTCGTCGCACACTACGCAGTAGAGCGGCGGCCTTTAGAGTTCTTGAACTGAAAAATTGTCCTATAAGGTTAAGGGAATAAAGCACATAAGTACTCCGACACGGTGAGTTCCTGGGAGGGCGCGAGCTCCAGAAGAAGCGGGTTCAGCAGCATCTGCTGCTCCACCTTGCTCGTGCGGTTTAGGTATTCGAACCGTTTCTTTTCGTCGCACGCGTGCTGGTCGAAGATGAAGAGTTCCTTCTTCCAGCTCCCCAAAATAAACCCGGCGTTGAACTGGCCGTGCACCTTGATGTCCTTGAAGTTCCTCTGATCGAACCGGGCGCCCGCGTCCGCAAAATCACCCTCGGTCTGCCTGCCCGCCTTCTCCATGGAAAACAAATCCATGTTCATCGAGTAGGGCTTGTGGTCCTCGTCGCGTTGGTTTGTAGTTCCCAGTTCATTTCCTCCTGGCGAGGCGTCCTCGCTCTTGTTCGGGGCGACATTTCTTGCGTAGTAGTCTTCGTCTTGCGCGGGAGTCGCTCCGGGTGTGAGGTTGAACTCCTCCTGGTCGTGGTCGAACGCCACGCCTGGCGCCCAGCAGGAAACTTGGGTGTTCGAAAACTGATTGCTGTGAAAGTCGTCGGGAGCGTAGCTGCCGTTGCTGTTGGCTTTCGCGATGGTCCTGCTACTCGCCAGCACGGGCTTCTTGAAGCCACTGGCGTCCCTCCTCGTCGACAGCGCGAATACGGGTCGCTCGAAGGTGCGGCAGGGCTTCTTCTGCGAAGAAGAGGAGGAGGAAGCCGCGGTCCTCAATTTCATTTTTTCCACAAATCCGTTCAAATCGAACTGGACCTGCCCGACGCGGTCCCGCTTTTCGGGCACAGTCGGGTTGTCCGACCAGCACTGGAAGGAGCGATCCTGGGCTGAGCCATCACCTTGTCTCGACTGCTCCTGCTGCTGCACTTCTCGCTTTGGGGATAACAGCTTCTCCGCCAGCCCTGCTTCTCTTTCCCCCGATAATCTCCTAGGTGGGCCAGCACCTCTCTTTTCGCTATGCCTCACCGGCGTCGCCGTCTCATTTCGTACGGGTGTGGCCGGGCCGCGGTTGAGCATCGACAAAACGTCGATGATTTTGTAGTCCTCCTCGGGCTCCCTGCGCTGTGCCTTCTTGCGCTTCTTTCCTGCTGGGGGTGCAGCCGTTTCTTCCGGACAGCCGTTGTCGTCTAGCAGGTCGTCTTCCTTGCCGGCCGGTGCGCTTGTGCTCGCTTCTGCAAGCGCACTTGACGTCGACGCCCCAACGTCGGTCTTATTCATGAGAGAACTCGTCAAGTCACGCAGCACAAAAGTGACGGGGGAAGATGCTCCATTCCCTGCTTGTTCTTCCCTTTCCGCATCGTCGGCCGCTGCTGGAGGTTCCGCGGGCTGCTCCTCCGCTAGTATCGCTGCCAAGTCGCGCACAACGAAACCGCCAGATTCCTCGCCAGCGTTATTCATCTTCCGCACACCCCCAGTACTAGAAGGAGAAGGAATTTCCCGAGGTCCGGTATCAGCGCTTGCGAGCATCGCTGCGAGGTCTGTTACAACAAATCCTCCATCGACTACTACGTCTGCTGGCTCGACTACTGCTTCGTTCTTTCCGTCAACTTCGATCACCTCGCCTTCTTCAAAAGCCCCCGGATCGAGTTCCACGGCTTCCTCCTTGATGATCACGCTGCTGTCGCTAGACTCATCATCGATAATGATCTCGCCGTCGTTCTTTTTTAGTGCGGCATCCTTCCCTTTTTCCTCATTTCCCCCCTGCTCCCCGCTGCTTTCTACTCCGCCGCTCTCCTCCGCGTCGTCGTCAGCAGCTTCTTCCGACGAGGCGAAGTCCTCATCCCCTGCCTCCAATTGTAGCTTTTTTTTTGATTTTGACTTTGCAGCTGTAGTTTTCATTTTTTTCATCTTACTCCCGATCCCCTCCTTGATGGCTTCGAGCGTGGCTTTCGCTTTTGCTGATCGCGGCCGCACGGAGACCTCAGCCTCGTTCACACTTTCATCGTCTTCATGATTCGTATCTCCGCTTTTTTTCCGTGTGCCGCGTTTCGCAGACGACAATGACGAGCACGATGCAGCAGCAGCCGCCTTGCTCCTCTTCTGCTGCTTTTCCTCCTCCTCTTGCTGCAGAATGATGTCTATGGCGGACATTCCCGAGGCCAACGCGCCGCCCGCATCAGCGGTTCCATGTTGACCCGTTTTCTGCTTCTTGTTCGGCGGCCCGCTGGCAGTACCATCGGATTTTGCGTCATCAAAAGTCTCATCCGGCCCCGCGTCGCCTTTCGTGCGCTTGCTACTTGACGAGGAGGAAGACGCCACTACGCCGGGCACTGGTTCTACGGTGAAGAACTTCTCGAAATTCGCATTTGGTTCTTCCGCCACCGCGGCAACCGTGCCGGATGCCTTCCTTCCCGCGGGCTTCTCGGGCTTCAGTTGTATCTTCATCGGAATCTTCTTCGGGATAGACGGGACCGCGGGTGTTTTCGCTTCCTGTGATATCGCTTCCTGCTGCTTTCCGTCTTCGCCATCTTCCGGTACGGCATCCAGGTCCACGACTTCGGACGTGGGCTTTTCTTCCCTCGCCGCCGCCGCCACAGGCTCTTTCGCCGTTTCATCATCTCCTGCTGCAACTGCTACGTTACTATCCTTCGCCTTTTCATCTACACGACCTGCAGCCTTCTGCACAAAAGCATCTTCGACGCCAGCTACTGCGTCCTGAATCGCTGCAGGCTTTTCCTCTTCAATCTCCCCTCCTCTGTCCAATACCGCTCGCGCGGCCGCAGCCATGTAATTAATATCGGCGTCGTCCTCTATCGCGGCCGCGCCGAAGTTCCTTCTTCTTCCAGCACCACCCGCAGCCGCACCACCGACCCCCCCGAAGCCTCCCGTGATGTTCGTGCTCGGGATGGCTTTCGCCATCCACGCCCCCAGCTCGCTCGCCACCGCAGCCTCGTGCAGAAGGTGGATCGTCCGTTTGTCCGGCGTCACGTTCACGTCCACGTCCTCGTTCCCGGCTTGGAAGTTTAAAATGGCGACCGGGAACTGCCGCGAGTTGAAGGCCTTGAAGCTCTCGTTCACTGTTTTCTGGATCTTCTTCGGCCACTCGGCGGGCCGGAAGTTGATGAAGAATTGCTGCAAATTCCGGTTGGACCGCCCCGCGTTCGCCTGCGAGATCACGCCGGTGAGTCGCCACGTGATTTCTTGCTGCCCGTTTCCGGTTTCGTTTCCCTTGCCGCTCGCCGCCCCCTTCGCGGTCGCAGCGCTCGTCGGCACCGCGCCGCCCACCAGGTCCACCTCCACGGTTTTGTCGAGAAAGCCGCCCGCGCCCCCGCCGTGTACCGAGATCGCCGCCGCTTTCAGGCTGGGAAACGCCCCGGGTTAGAAGTTGAACAAACCCAGGCCGTGTGCGTCAAAGGTTTAGGGGTAGCCGTTATCGGATCCCCTCTTCCGATCACCCATTGCCATCGATCAGCGATAGTCGTCTGATAAGGGTCCCTCAGGCCGCACTTCTTCGGCGTGTAGTTCGTTAAACACTCGCTGGCAATGGCTTTCTATGGCTGCAAGGCCTGCTGGCGTCGGAACCATCAGCACAAGAAGCCGCTGCCTTGTCGGGGGATGGCATACGCGTACCCATATCAGTCAGACCTGAACCCTGCCGATCCTAGGTTGTCCCTGAAAACGAGAGCTCCAGCAAGAACTCTCAGCAAAGAACCTAAAACCCCGCTATTAAACCTTCGCTATTAACAGCCTGAGTTTATAGATGCAGCCCTTAACCCGGCGTGGCAAGCAGCGTGACCACGTCCACACCGCCGCGGGTGCTCCGCTTCTCGTTCTTCACGGAAAACTTCACGTGGTACTGGCAGACCGCGAACTGCGACAGCAGCCGCACGGTTTCCGCCAGGTGGGATTTGGCGTGCTTTTTGAAGTCCTCCCGCCGCACCGGCGTGGTCGAGAACAGTTTCTCGATCTTCACCGTCGTGCCGGCGCTGGGGAGAACGACCCTTTCCTTTTTCACCAGGTTCCCGCCACGGTCGTACTCGACCTTGCAGCCGAAGCGCGAATCGTACGCGCCCGCGGCGAGATGGTTGGTGGCGACCAGCGCGGTGGAGGTGGACCTTACTTTTTCCCGATTCACGGCCGTCGCCTTCCCCGATTTTTTCCCCGGGCCGCCAGTCGCACCCGATTTCCCCGCGGCGGCCTGCTCTCCATCTCTGACAAACAAGTCCCCCCCACAATCCTCGTTTTCCTGTCGGTCTCTCTTGCTGACCACTTCGAAGCGCTCGCTCAGGGCGCAGATTGCCGACAGCGCCTCCCCCCGGAAGCCGTAGGTCGCGAGGTCGCCGTGCAGGTCTTCGAATTCGCGCAGCTTGGACGTCCAGTGCCGCTTACACAGGTGTTCCAGATCCGCCTCCGCGATGCCGCGGCCGTCGTCGGTGAGATAGATCCCGTCGACGCCGCCCTCGATCAGAGTTAGCTCGATCTTCGTCGCGCGCGCGTCCAGGGCGTTTTCCACCAGCTCCTTCACGCAGGACTCCAGCGAGACGATGATTTGGTTGGTGCAGATCTCGTGGATCGTGGCCTGGTCCAGCCCCTTGATTCGTTGCTGTGTCGGAGCGGACGAGGTTTGGGCTGGCGCGAGCGCGAGCTGCTGCTCGGTCCTCGGGATTCGCGGGAGCTGTTCGTCCGCTGCAGCCTTGGTTGATCCCGCCTGGGGCGGGGCCTTGCCGCGGGGAACGGCCTTAGATCCAGCGGCTTTCCTCATTCGGTATTCGGGCGGGGCATTGGTATGAGGGGGTGGCAAATTTGGGAGCCGATAGGAAGAGCCGATGGAAGTCCTTTTGCTAAGATCGTCCGAAGCGCTTCAAACTGAGAAAATGTTCGCGCCCTTGCGCCGATGGTCTCTGCTATCACATTTCTGTTTGAGCTGTCGCACTCGATTTTTAGATGTCGGCTCGGATCCCGTTTTGCCACGAAACTAGCCGTCTGAAAGTAGCCGTCTCAAAAAATGTCGCACGACACGATCGCTACGAACGCACTCACGGCAGTTTTCCTTCTCTTCATTTCGAACTTCCGCTACAGCGCAAACGCAGTCGAAGCTTTTTGCGGAAAAGCCGGCGCTGCGTTGGCCTCATTGCTTTTTGCGCTTTCTATTTTTGTCGTTCGACCTACTTTCGTCTGTTCAAATAATGCTCGCCAGAGTCGCATTCTATCAGAATTGGAATTCGCGCAGCGTCTTTCCCGGCAAGGATCACGCTGGGATCGTTCGGGTTTTCAACTACTTCCAAGGATTCGGCATTGGTTCGTCAGTTGGTTTTTCCAAATTCCGCAATCGCGCCTCGCGCATCGCCCGCCGCTGCTCCTCGGAGTACGCAACTGTGTTTCGAAATCGATTTCGTTCCGCCTGGGGGAAGAGACAAAAAAATAAATAGATGCGATGATTTTCCTAGCCCCCGCTGCCACTGTCAACAATACGAACAAATCACGTAAATGGATCTACAACCGGTGGGCCGGAGCCCAAGAATAAAAAAAATACCTCCGCCAACCGGCTGCTGCGTGCCGCCCCCGACTGGCCCTCCTGTGCCCGCCGCGCCCCCCGCAGCCGCGCCGCCCCCTGCCGCGCGCTGTCCCTGCCAGTGCTGGTACAACAAAAACGCCGCGATCGCTAGAACCAGCCCATACCGCTGCAGCGGGTAATCCCCGTCATCTTCCGCCGTCGCTGCCCTTCCGCCACCACTCCCGCTTTTTCCTCCGTTCAGCTGAAACATCATCTCGCGATAGCGCTCCTTCTGCTCTGCCGACAGCGATTCGTAGTCCACCTGCTTCAGCTTTTCGCGCATCGAGCTCCGCCACTCCTCTGACATCGGCATGTCGGCCTGTTCGGAATAGGAAGTCCACTCCGCATTAAAAGCAAGAACGCCGATGGATGAGAAACCGTTGAACCAAGGAGATGTTGTCTTGGAGAGAAGCGCGAAAAAGAGGAAAGCGCATCTCCTGAGGATGGAAAAAGGGCCGCGAGAGGTGGTCGTGAAGTGCTTGCGAGAACTGGGGAAAAAATGGCGTGCGCGATGTGGACTTGATTGGAAGCGACCGCTCGGAAGCTGGGGCTGCGAGTGTTTCGCGCCGACCTCGCTAACGCTCAGTGCTGCGGTAAGGTGCGTCCTTTGTGCGGCGTTCTTGCGAGCTTCTCGGCGCGAGGTGCACGTCGATGATGCAAGCCGGTTTGGCCGATCCTCACGCGCCAGCGTACCCATGGCACCACCGCTGAAAACAGCACCGGAAATAGTGTTGCAGAAGCTAAAGGATTACGTGGCTCTAGAAACACAACTACCAGACGAGGCAGAGTTCAATATGTGGAGAAAGCCTGTCCTGCGATCTGCCCGAATAGCCTGTAGCAAATTTGCCATCAGCGTTGCGAAGAAGTAGAGGCCTGTCAATTGGTGCGCCGACTCTCTTCGCGGTGCGCGCACTTGTGGCTGTAAGTCACGACATTGAATTGAACCAAATGTGAACGCGGTGATCACAGTGGACCGATAGATTTCCAGGGCATGATAAGGACATCAAAGCTGAGCACGTGAGCAGTCACACTGCATCAACTGCCGATCTCTGCGCGAACACTACTTCTTGATGACATCAGCACTCGAATATGCACGGGAGTAACTGTAGTAATATCGGTGTGTCTCTACTAAATTCGGCTGCACTTGTTTCTCTGCACTACGTTGTTCCCTTGAGGCGCGACGGCATGCGGCTCGCAGTTATCTACCCGACAATCCAGGGACGCGCTAAGCAGTCTCTCAGACTGGCAGGCTTCGGCGCCCCGGGGCGCGAACGGGGAGTGCACAGGGGCGCGCTGTGTATGAGGGGCGCTCTTCCGATCCCCTGGGCCTGTCGGACGCGGCGGAAAACCGGCGCCCGCGGTCGGCCGACCCCCCTATCGAGCGCCAAATTTGCGAAGACCCCGAAGATCAGAAACCGACCGAGGGCATGCTCCCGCGTGTATTTGGGGCACTCTTTTCATTCCCGGGGCCTCTTGGGCCCGGAGGGCTGCCTGCGCCTGCGTTGTCTGTCGAGGATAGGGATATGCGGCACCGCCTCGCTCGACAGTGCGTCCCCTCTTTCCATCCGCAGCACCCG
>RXOD01004474.1:0-21774 GCA_005223375.1 Amoebophrya sp. AT5.2
TGCAGCGACGACCGCCGTTGCCGCGGAACAAGCCCGTGCGCGGATCGAGCAGGCCAACGCGGAGCTGCAGGCCAAGTACCTGCGCGAAGCGGTCGAAGAGCGCGCGCGGCGCGAAATCCTGGAGACGCGGCTGCGGACGGCGGTGGATGATATGCAGAAGCGCGAGGACCGCGAGGCAGAGCTGAAAGAAATGTTGGAGAAAGCGAAGACGGCGCACCAGGCTGCGGTGGACCGGCTCGCGCGGCAGGTGGACAGATTGGTGGGCGGTTACGAAAGCCTGTTGGTGGACCTGCAGCCGCGGCTGGGGGCGCTGTCGAAACGGGTGGTCGTTGGACACCTCATCTCGCTGGCAGACGAACACCCGCGCATCGCTACGGTGGAAAAAGCCTACCGCGACAGCATGCGAGTGGGGGAGCCGGGTGAGCAGGTGGAGAATTTGGGTGGGGATCCGGAACGCACAGCAAATGCCAATGCAGGGGCCGGAAGAACGAACACGGGATCGGAACGCAGAACGAATTCTGCAGACGCAAATGCGGGGGGTATAATAGGGTCTGCAGGTGGTGGAAATAAGCCAGATGGCGCCAGCGCGAAGGCGGCGGGGGGCGAAGATGAACTGAAAGTGCACGAGCTTGAAGTTACGTCAACAAAGCGAGCGGAGAAAGATCCACCGGCACAAATGCGCCCTAGACTACCACAGTTTCATGCCGCATCAGCGACATCTCCTGCGAATAATTACTCGCCCATGACCTTCTCCTACTATCCAGATGAAAATGCTGGTCCTCCTGCGGAACAAAGCTACTTGGAAGATGCGCCGAGTCGGGACATCAAAAGCAAAAACGCAGGATTCCGAGATATGCGGAGGTCCTTCGACGTTTCTGCGGCCACGTCACTTTCAAGCCCGCCACCGGCGATTGTAGCAAGAAGTCCAGTCGTCTTTTACGCATCGCCACGAGCGGCAACAAGCTCTTCCTCGCCCGAGGACGGTGGTGGCGCTCAGGAGCATGACTCGTCTCTTCCCGGAATTCGTGCGCGGACCACTACGACTACTCGGAGGCCTCCAGAACATGATCAAGGGGCGAAAACTGCAGCCGAGAAAGACCTCGTCGAGGAGCTCCGGCAAGCGAGGGCGACACTTCTTCGAAACACATCCGAGAAACGAGGCGGCCGCAGCAAGTACCAATTTCTCGTGGAGGACGTACTAAAATTGAAAGATCCACCACCCTCCGGGGACAGTCCGACGCTGAGCTGCAAAGCTGCGCCTGAACCAAGAAAACCGAAACTACACGTCGGAGCAGGTGGGGGAGTTTTTCAGGAGCGAAATCTGCTGACGTCGAACACCACTTCGCTTCGCGACAAGCAATTTTTGACGGAGGTTTTAGGCCCGTCCGTGGCAGATGTTTTCGTTGATGAATACACGACGATCAAGGACCGTCTTCGTGCGAAATTGCATTCGGAAAGCCGCACAATGTAGACGAGGACACTTTTCGCGGTAGCGGGACCCATCAGCACCGCAGCAGGCGCAGTTCGTGGACACGAGAACGAGGGGAACAAGCCAAACCACACTCCTGAGTATGAAAATAACTGCTGCCCCCGTACGCCCGACGTGGGCCCTGCCTTCCTGTTGTGTGTCGTGTCCTGTGCAGCTACTGCAGCTACCTCCACTCTGCGACGAGCGAGCCCTGCGTCTTCGTGATTCAAAGCTGCTTGTCTTCGTGGCGCGACCTGCGCCGGCGGGCCGTCCATGACCTGCGCCTGCGCCCTGCACGTAATAGCAGGACCCAGCAGCAGCAAAAATGGCGATGTGGCGTTTCGTCATCGCTTTCGCTACTATAGCTTCCTACAGGTACAGGAGGTGGAGCCAGGAGGTGGAGCAGAACCAGACATCGCTACTTTTCCTTCGTCGATGATGTCATGACATTGATCATGAAGCCGTCTCGGAAGGCCGCCAGATCAGATCGGGATCACTCGCGAATCGATGATCTCAAAGGCACTAGATGAATCAAGTCACGAAACAAGACTATTTATTTTTTCAGAGGCGCGGGGGCGGCCAGGCGCAATGAGAGTTGCCCGCTGAATCCCACCGCTCAATGTACCTGTACTAGAAATGATCAATATGGTCGTGCCGCGTGGCGCTGGAGACGTCGTTTACACGAACTCGAACGACCATTAAAGTAATTATACTAGAAGAAAAATCACAGGATAACGAGTGACATCACAACTGAAGACAATTTCACTGCAGATTTTATTCCTGCTAATACTCCAGTTCCAGCAGATCCAGAGGCATGACATCGACTGCGAGCACCAGCTCCAGCTGCACCAGCGCGCGGCGGCTAAAAATCTACGTGATTAGCCTGAAGGAGCGGCGTGACCGCAGGGAATTCGTGGAAGCTACGCTATTCCCGGCTGCCAGGCGATTGGGTGTGGACGTCCAGTTTGTTGACGCTGTTGATGCGATTGCGAGCACGTCGGGGCGGGGGCCAGAAGAGGAGCATCCGTCTACTTGTTTTTGTAACGACCACGGGCACGCGTACGGGTACCGGCAAGATGATATTGAAGCACCTGTTTACCCTGCTCTGAGGGGCGAGTGCGCCGCGTCGCTGGAGGTAGTACGGCGGCGCTGGCGCGCACAGGGACTTAAGCCAACGCCGGAGCTGGAGCAGTACTACGGGCGCGACACCAGCCGTGCTGAAATAAGCTGCTTCCTCTCGCATTTGAAAACGTGGCGACTGTGCACTCGAAGAGATCTTGATCATAGTACAGGAGGTGGTCTTCAGGAGGCTGGTACCGGCCGCGCGACGCCGGGGTCACATAAGGATGATAACAAGCCCAAGCGGCGAAGGCTGAGCGGAACAAATTCAAACGACGAGTGTCCCTCGTCGTCATCCGAGGAGAAAATTTTACACCTGATTCTCGAAGATGACGCAGTGCCGGTTTTATGGAATGCAGTACTCTACGAGCTCTCTGACTGCGTGATCGACCAGTGGACACGAACACTCAAAATGATTCTCGGCCACAGTGTCATGCAGGAGTTCACGACGCCGAGGTCTTCTTCCTCATCAGCGTCCTCCAGTGTCGGTGCATCAAGACCAGGGGAACATTGTTTTTCCGCACAGATTTCCGCGTGCGATTTTCTGTACCTCGGGCGGAACGAGCTCGCGGAACAAGTCGCAACAGATGCAGCCGGAGCGGATCGCCATGGGGACGATATCTGTGAGCCCGTCTTCAGCAGTTGCTTGCACGCTTACCTGGTGACCACGCAAGGAGCGGCAAAGCTTGTGCGAGCCACCGAGGCGATGCTGAGCGAAGTTGCCTCTTCCCGTGCTGCGGAAGAACGTCGAGGGAAGTGTTGCGACGCAGGACCGCGACCAGGCATCATGGCAGTTGACGATTGGGTTCCGGCGCTACTTTCGCGCCCGCGGCCGCGACACCCCAGACCGCGCGTCGAGGCGCTCGCACTTATGGCTTGTTCGGGAGCTGCGGGCGGTGAACAAGAAGCAGGGTCTCCGAGAATAAAAGCTCTTGCCTTCCGCGAGAGCCAGATCGTGCAGTTGTGCGAAGTGCGGCCGGACCTGCCTGTCGCACGGTCGTCGATCGATGTAGTTGATGTTGGCGCGGCTGCTTCTGGTTGGCGGCATGCTCCGGGACAACTGGGTCCTGCTACATGCACGCAGAAAATCAAGCAGCTGTCATGCAGAGACGAGGTAGAGGTCCAGCACCAGCGGTTACCGCGAAGATCTCGACGAGAACATTTCTTGGAACCCGTCCTCGTCGTGGAGATGCCGAAGTCCTCGAAGTTACGTATCGCGGATGACAAGCGTGCGGAGGTGGAGGGAGAGGTTCCGGACCGCGATTATGGCGGCCGCTCTCGGAGTGCGACTTCGGTGGATCATGATGAGGTGGATGTAATACAAGAACTGCTGGAGACAAACAACTCGATAGAGTTCGACGTGCATGATCCATCCTCGGACACGACGGTCAAGATGACGCTCCTCGAGTTCCGTCAGCGGTATTGCGAAAACGAAAATGCTGTCGCTCCTGACGTTGACTCGATAACGATATTAGAGCGAAAGAACAAGACTCAGGACGAAGAGGACGGGCGCACTTCAACGCCACCAACCCGCCCGACTACTCCGATCCCAACTACTTGGGACCACGACGCCGCCGGCGTTGAATATCAAAGAACAAATCAAAAGATAAAGGCCCTCTCGGGGTCGGGTCGCCCCCCGTTCCTGTGGGATGGGAACCCGCACAAGTTCTTTTTTCAGACAGAAGCTGGAAGGCTAATGTGGAGCTCGTCGCTTCCGCTCCGCCAGGCGAGCGAGCTCGATCTGCTTGGGGATGCGGTAGCCGAGGCAAGCAGGGACCCCGTGGCTCACCCAGCGTCCACCTCCTCGCTGCCTGACTACCGATGGCTCGTGATGGCACCGGCAGGAGCCGGCTTTTCATGGCATTGCGACCCGTACCACAGCTCGGCGTGGAATGTGCTTCTCTCCGGCGGCCCGAAGCACTGGCTGTTCTCGCGTACTTGCCCTCTGGTCCATGCACTAGAGCGAGCTCCAGCCGGACAAAAAGAAAATTTGAATCGCAATTGCAGGAGCAGGTTGGAAAATATTGAAGTTAAGGACGGGAACGGCGCGCGCGCGGCTAGGTCGTGTAGTACCAAAACCAAAAGAACAAGTGAAGTTGGAGTTGCTCTTACTTCCGCCGTGCAGCGACCAGGAGAGGGGATCTTCATTCCGGCCGGATGGTGGCACACGACGTGGAGTGAAACTGTTTCGCTGGCGTTCACGCAGAACTATTGCTTCCCCGACGAGATCCGCGAAGCGACACGGGAACTACGCCAACTGCGCTTCCCGAAAGTTGCAGATGCCATGTGCGAAATACATCTGGACAGACGGGGAGAAGATGATTGAGCACCCGCATCTTTAGCACTCTGTCACTAAATCATTGATTTATCATATTACTCTTGCATCAGCCGACCATGTCGATCATGAATGAAGATCCACGTCGTGGTGTTGGTGTTTCGACGCAGGTCAGAAAAAAACTGGGAATAAAAAAGTAAAATCAACAGCAGGCGTCAAATCCCGTTCCCGGTGCAGGAGAGTTGATGGTCTAGAATCGATAATCTACGTGTGCCCTCAGCTTCACGACCGATCTAGATCTTGTTCCGGTGCTTGGATCCGTATGCAAGAACTAATGATCTTGGAAGCATGTCGTGTTTGATGATTTTTGAAGAGTCAATATTTTGGAAACGATCTTCACTATGAATTAAGAAAATTGTACGCCAACAGCAACGATAATCGTACCAGGTCTGCGATACATATCGATATACGAGCCCAAGCCAGCTACACACGCAAGCGCAAGGATAGACTACCTTGCCCGTCTACCATTGTAGTGCCTGCACCTGCAGCGCTTTTGTTTGGCTATTGAATTTCAAGACTCGATAATTCGCGACATACAAGAGGAAATGTCATACGCTCTCCAGACCTTGGAAGACGAGGTTGCCACTTCTGCGCTGGCCCGCAACAGCAAGGGAGATCACGACCCGGAGCAACGAGCGCGCAAGGAGAAGTATGTGCGCGCCTTCGCTAAACGAGTCAAGGTGGCGACCGTCCGGGAGTGCACTGCGGGACAGCGGATCACGGCAAAGCTCCTTGGCGAACGCTACCCATCTCTGCAGACGCATGGGCGTCAGCTCAGCCACCATATTTTCGTACCTCGCGTCATACCTTTGAAATCTACTTCCCACTCACGACGTCGCAAAAAGAGCCTGATGAAGGGGAGCACTCGTTCAAATGCGTCACAAGTGATCGTGAACCGGAGCGACCGCCCAGGCACCGCAACAGAAAGAAGAAGGACGAGGAGGAACAAAACAAACGGACGCGAAGATGATGACCTCCACGTAGAAGTAGGCCCGACGGCGGAGCAGAAGTGGTCCGTGGCTACCGCTACGCCGGATGGGAATGCGAACGGTGACAGTTGTTCTTCGTCCGACGAGGAAGAGGAGGGCGAGGGACTGCGCATCGATCCGAAAGAGGACGAGATGTTCGTGCCAAACCTGCTGCATCCGGTGGACGTGCGCGGCGCTTTCCTGGAGAAGGTTTGGTCTCGGCAGGCCCTGCTGATTCGGAACAACCCGAGGACGGTGACCAAGACCAGCGTCTCGGTCCCGTCCTTCCCCGGGGAATTCGCCGCGGGCGAGCTGCAGCAGAGCATGGTCGATCGGGCTCGGGCGACGGCGCACGGCATCATCAAGGAGGCGCCCGCCATGTGGGCACGCTACGCCTTCCTCACCGCGCTCGACAAGCTCGAGGCGAAACGCGGCGCGAAGAAAGCGCCCGCACCACAGAACAAGGAAGAGGAGGACGGCGGGCCGCATGATCAACACATAGACGACGCGAAGCTCGCATTTCCAGACTGCTGTGTAGCGCTTCCGGCGGACCACGTCAGTTGCCTCGGGGGTGCGTTGCGCGGCCTCGGCCCGAGTGCACGCGATGAACGGCAGGCCGAAGAGGCAGTCACGCTCGCTAGGTACGTTCCGTTGGACGTGAAGCGTTTCCGCGCGGCGGAGAAGCGGCTCGGCGATTTACCGCAGGACCTCGAAGAGTTCCTGATGCGCATGTACGACGAAGCCGACCTCGAAGAGCGATCTTCCACGTCAGATAAAGAGAACGGCGAGGCCGGGGAGCAAGGTGGGGAGGATGACGACAACGAGGTCGACAGTGGACGCGAAAACACATCAGCAAAGATGGAGGGTGCGGTGGCGACGCACGAAGAGGAAAGTAGCGGGCATCAAGACAATTCCGATTCGTCGCAAGATAATTCCGAGGAGCAGTCGCAATCGAACAGTGAGAAATTCTTGCCAGCGGAGGTTCCCTTCGACCAGACCGACGAGGGGATTCGGCGTCGCGCGGAGATCGGAAAGTTTATGGAACGCTTTGAGACGCTTGTGAGCGACTACCTGTTCGATCTGGACGTGACTGCTTTGGTAAACGCGGTCCCCGAGAACGGCCGCGGCGAGCAGGAGGTGTTTGTCTGGATGGACCCCAACCACCACAACCCCAACCCCAACCACAAGCAGCATGCGTCGAGCGGGGCCGCGGCGAAGCCGCACAGCAGCCACTCCGGCGCGCTGCGCGCGTTTTTCCGAGCCCGGGAGAAGGAATGCGTGGACGTCATGGAGAGTACAGCCGTGGCGCTGCGCAAGGGTGACGCGGTTCGCCGCTCGGAAAGAGGGTTCGGCCGACGTCTTGCTTCTTGTGCTGAGGGCGGGCAGACGAACAAAAAGCGGCCACGCACATACTCACAATCGTCTGCGGAAGACGAAGAGGATGAACGGGACGATGCCCTGTATCAGGACGCTCGCGATCGCGAAGAGGGCGCGGCACTGGGGCTGCACCGCCTCGCTAGCGCAGCTGAAGCTCCAAATCGAGCTGCCCAGCCGCGGTTGCCGCTGTTTTCGCGGAAATTCAACGACCCCAGCGAGGCGGTGGATATATTCAACCGACTTCCTAGCGCGAGCGCGCTGTACTTTCGCGCGCCTGAGATGCTGGAACAAAAGGCGCTGCTTGCCTTCATGAAGGAGCTGGGCTTCGATTTCGCGGGATTCTATGAAGATGCGGGCTCGGAAGCGACTTCGAGCGATCGTGATGGTGAAGATGATGAAGACAGTGACAGAGAAGATGAAGTGGAAGATGCCAGCGATGATAGTGGAGCAGATGTAGATGAAGAACAAGAAGATGTGGACCCCGAAGAGCTCGAGGGGCGGACGACCGGTGCAAGCAACAAAGTTGCGGCGGTCGCCGGGCGGATCAGCGCGATAAAATCCAAATCGAGCAAGCGATCGCAAAACAGCTCATCTACCACAGCAACTGCTTCGGCGACAAAAAATCCGACATCCGGTGGCGACGGTGGCGCGTGCAGCAGTTCTTCAAATGCTCATGGAGGAAGCAGTGTTGCATCACTAGCGTCTTCGTCGGTAGGTGGGGTAGAAGAAGAACGGCCTCGACGTCGGCGCGGCCGCCGAGCCGCCGCTGCGGTGCCCCATACCGCATCTGGTGGTGCTTCTCAACTGCACGAGCGCAGCGAAGAGGTAGCCGACATTGATGACGCAGCTGCCGAAGATGACACCGCCTCCTGCGACGGCGCCGCCGGGTGGTGCAAAAATCTGCAGAAGAAATCCAAGCAAACGCGGTCCGAGATCGAGACTTTCGTCTCGAAGAAAGGGCACATCACCGACTGGCACACTGATTTTCAGGAGAATTTCACCGTCCAGCTGCAGGGCGTGAAACGTTGGTACATAAAGCGCGGAGAACTCACAGAACCGATCCTCGGCATGACCCCCCACTACGACGTCGACGTGAACGATCCCACCCAGGAAAACGAAATGCGGTACTACCTCAAACACCAAACCCGCAGAGCACCAAAAGTGGAGTGGATCAACGGAGGTACCCATACTTGTCTAAACAGAGATACATACGTAGACGTTGATTAAAGCCGGGTTCGTGTTGTTGCAGGTGCAGCAGTAGTCCTATTTTCGCTAAATTTCTCACCCTAACAAACTAGTAGTGCGATTATCTAGAAGCTTAAACTTTAAGTACGCGAGGTTCAGATAAAACTACTTCTAGTTTGTAGTACAACACGAAGCGGAACCTTATTTTAACTTTTCATCACTGCAGAGCCTCGCTGCACCGTTATTAAGCCAGACGGTGCCACCACGGCGACGGGTGCCGCGGCAGGGAGATCCCAACATTCCCAGGACCAGAATGGTGAGCTCCACTTTCCCAACTCCAGCTGCAACAATGGTGCTGATATCGACGAGCTGCTCACGCCGGGTCAGACGGAGTACCGGCCGGAAGATGGGTATTTCGCGGCCGACTGCGACGTGATCGAAGTGTACCCAGGGGACGTGCTGTACTTTCCCTCGGGGATGTGGCACCGCGTAGAAACCGTGTCGGAGGAGCACAGCATCTCAATCAACTTTAGCCTCTCCGGCAAGCGCTGGAGCGACCTGATCGGGGACAGCCTGAAACAAGTGATGAATAACCACCCTTCACTGCGGCAAAAAGTGGTCGGCTGCTTTTCGCAGGAAGACTTCCGCAACAAAGCAGGCTTCTACCTGAACCTCGCGGGGCGCTGGCTGTACCTTTTTTGTTTTAAGTGCTTTTATGTTGCCGTCCCTTTGAATGTTCAGCAGCACCAGGAGCGCAATTATGAAGGGAGGAAAAGGATGGAAAATCTCAGTCGTTTAGCACCGCAAGATGAAGAGCATCGTCTTCGTCATGCCACTCCTTTGAATGCTTCCGTTACGGTGGGACCTTCAGGTTCCATCGGAAAGTCGCACAAAACAGCTGCAAGACGAGAGGCTATGCGAAATTTTAGCAGTTGCGACCAGCAGCATGATGAGAGTTTTTGTAGAGTCTGTACCGCGCACAGCGGGATGACAGCTCCAACTATATCCAATTGATAGTCCTGATATATTGTTTGGCAAATTGCTTACCGCCGTAGCTGGTTCCTCTAATATTTATTTATTCGATTCTTCAATCTCATAGAATGTTTGTATACTTGTTACAGTGGACTAAGATGAATGGCACCTCCAGTTCCTCCTCCTCGCCCTTTACTTGTCGGCCAAATCGATCTCGACGTACGTCGTACCACCACTATTTATTAAATTTTTCAGTGGCGCGCACGCGGGTTTCGGGCGTCCGACGAGAAACCAGGTGCAACCCGAGTGGCCCAACCAGCTGCAGCGCGCCTTTTTGCCGTCCATCGCGATGATGGCGGCGCGTTACCGCTCGATGGACGTGTTTGAGTACCTCCAGTCCGACGTGGCGCGCGTCGATTGGAAGCACGGCCTGCTCGACTCGATGCCCACACAGAAGCACTTCTTCCTGCACAGCCTCTCGGCCAAGGCGGAGTTCCGCGACCTGAAATCCTGGCACTGCCTCGGGAAGGGCGGCGACCTACACGTGAGCCACTGGTACTCCTTTTCCCCAGTGATGACGCTGATGAAGGCCCCCGCAAAAATGAAACGGCGAGAAGCTACCTCCATCTTCGAGCGGAACAAGCAGCTGGTGGAACAATGCGAAACACTTCTGCTGAAGGCTCCGGGGCTGCCCGACGTGAAAGTGGGCGCCGTCATTACGGGGCTTACCATGCTCGGATATGATCATGATGAAGTTGAAGAGAATAAAACTCGCGAGGCAGACGAGACGGGGCCTGGTAGTCGGAGCTTCACGATGGAGAACCAGAAAGAGTGGTCAGACACGCGGCACGCGGGGCTTGGATTCTTTGTGACGAGCAATAACAGTGCGGATCGGGTCGCGTTTTACTGTGCGGCGCATCTCTTCAACGACCTGTTCGAGGGCAAAAAATTTCCAGCGGAAATTCCCGACGCCACCATGGCGGAAACAATGCGAAACCACCGAAGAAGCAAGCGAAAGCGTGAGGACGAAATACTTGAAAGTAAAGACGAAAAGGAAAAGAAAGACCAGCATATGGAAGGCGGACACGGTGATGAAGATGATGAGAACAACTGCGGACCGGTGAATTGTAGCGAAATGCACGAGGCAGGCGAAGGAGCTGCTTTGTGTGGGGCCGGAGGTGAGGGGCGCGGGTACGAGGAGGAAGCCCCCGTCGTGCCGCCTACGAGGAAACGGCGCTGCGTGGCCCAAGGAAAAAAGGCTGCAGCCGCGCCCCCTACCTCTCTTTCTGCAAGCCAAAAGCAAAAGAAAGCGAAGGCCATGAAGGGCCCGCCTTCTGTGGTAACCAAGACATGCAAAAAAGCGAGTAAGAAAGCTGCGGCCAAAAACAGATACAGTACTGACGCGAAGCAAAATGTTGAGGCAGACGAAGAAGATCCTCCACCTGTTCTTGATGACGACGAGGCCGAGGCCGGGGGGGGTGGCGGTGGTACGCAGCACAAGAACTCTGCAAGCGGCGGCAGTTCTTCTTCTAGTGCATCGGCACTCGTCGATCTCGAAAGAGGCGCTTGCTGGCGGCAGCTGCTCACTGTGCTGAGTGGCGTGCTGGAGCCTGAGACCTACGTGTTGCACGCCAGTTTCCAAGACACCAACGCCAGTGCCGCTCGGCTGGAGTTTCATTTGGTGTTTCCGGCGGGGAACAGGGACAGCACCACCACCACGTCCTCGGGGGGCAACGCTTCCAGCCCCGCCGCGCCAAAAGGACAACATGGCAGTGACGTCGAGGTTGAGCTGATGCGGTTTGGGCTTATTGGCGCAGGGAAAGGGGAATCTGCATTCCCATTCCGGGGCTTCAGCGCGTTTCGGCCTCCGCTGGATAAGCGGGACACGACGCCCCTCACTCCGTTCGAGTTCGCGTGGGTGAAATTCTTGTTCCGAGAGCTGGTTGCGGCGCAGGCGCGGCCGACGACGATCATGCTGGGGCAAACGCTGGCGAACTTCCGAGCGAACTCGCTACACGCTGCCTGGACCGCACCCTACTTCGAACTCCTGGTGCCGAAGCGCTACCAGATGCCGCGACTGCACCGGCTGGGGCTGCTGGTCTTCAACCTGCTGCTGCGGGAAGCTTTCATGCTGTCCGGAGCGTCGGACAACCCGCTCTTCCGCCCCCCGGACGGCTTTGGAGTTGATGTTGACCACGCTATAAAAATGGCGCGAGGTGGCGGAGGAGGCGAGACCGACGAAGAAGTCGAAGAATCGCAATCGCTGTACGAAATCGGAGGAGGACCCCTCTTGTTCGATGGTCACCACGACGCCCGTGCCGGCGCCCCCGGGAGGGCGGGCGGGGCGCGGAGGGGAGGCGGAGGCGCTGGTGGGGGTAGAGGCGAGCGGTCGAGCAGGAGACTATTCGAAATGGTCGACGCGTTAGATGATATGGAACTAGATAGTGACGCGATTTGCGTTGACGAAGACAGCGATTGAGCAAAGCTCTCGTCCTCGAGTTCGACGCTGAGCACCAGGAGCGCAATCTTTACAAACTCTTGCATATGTTCTTGAACTCGTCGACGAGCATGAGCAACGCCAAAAAGTATAAAACTCATATTGTCCTTTACTTAGTGGAATGAAAGATGCCGAATGCGCTGCACCCATGAAAACGAACCTTCATCCAGTCAGCAGTGGAAATCGAAATCATGTGCGATGCAGGAAAATTGTCTACAGTGTTTGTTTTTCTCCACTGACTTTATTTTGTCGAGAAGAGTTGCATTCGTTATCGTTTGCGCGTGTTCACGCTCCCAGAGTCAGAGGGAGAGTTCCGAGACAAAGTGTATTAATTTACGTTTCACATCGCGCCGGGACAAGCACGCCTTTATTCATTGAATGCAGGCAGGAATGAGGGCGACAAGCCCACACCGACCCCTTATGGCAGTAGTCAGACCTCTTGAGTAGTATGTACGTGTTCCTGTTGTAATCACTGCCGGGCCCGGGTCGTTTTGGAATGAATCTAAATCATTAGAAGATTTAGAATCCGTTCATCTCGGTGGGTTCTGCTCTTTACAGCGGTCGTGTTGTGTATCAAAAGACCTGTTAAAGGAGGCCCCGCTCTATCCAACACCAACGAGCCACCAACTACCTGAGCGACTCGACTGGCAAGCAATGGCCAGCACTCTTCACACGAGATACTTATCTACATGAGCCTCGTGACGATATTGGCACATTCCGACTGGTTTTTTCATTCCTTCCTTATCTCGTAGCGCGCTCTTGGTGAGAGCGCTTCCTGTAGTCACTCTTTGTGTACTATAAAAAAATACAATTTGCGTTTCGATTTTATTTTTTTTTTTAAATTCAACATCTGACCTTCCCCGGCACGACTTTACTTAGTAGTTGCGTCCGGTAAGCTTAACCACTGGTTAATAACCAGATCGACTGACAGATAGGCTAGTACCTCGACCTCGTGTACGTACGTGAACGTGTAGCAGTACCACAACCTCCACATCGACTACGACAAGCGGAATCTTGTAATCTCTAAAAGCAAAGAACCAATCTACTTCTAATCGATCGGAAAATGGCGGCTGGACTCTACGCTTCCGAGTTGCAGGGCTGGATGGGAGCTCGCCTGGATGCGGCGGCTGAGGACGAAATGCTGATTCGCGTCTACCAAGAGGTAAACAAGATCGCCCACCACACCCTCATGCTGACGCTGGTTCTCGAACTTGCCTCGCTGTCGCACGCGATGAAACTGATGCGAAAGGACCCCAGGCTCTACGCCTCGGCCGTCTGGAAAAACCTCCTCAACCACTACCTGATAGCACCAGCAATGTTCGCCTTCTACGTAAGGTATCAGAAGTAGATATCACCTACACGACGTCGTTCGATTTTCTATACGAGGAACTTTCTCAACGTCAACGTCTGAAAAGTAGGTCTTCGTCTTCTTGCCGTTGTTTTGTTGAAATCGAATGTCTACCGTAGAAGAAGTAGATTCATCGACATCGAATCAATGAGTACGCTTACTTTGCAAAAAAATACAGGCACCAGGTCGTCCCGCTTCACGTCGACGAGCGCGGTGCGCTTCAGTGCGACCCGCGGAAGTACCCTTTCGATCCGCTCGGGCCGCCCGATTTCTCGTGGTGCAACCACGACAGGACGGAGATGGTGCTGCAGTGCGTTGGCGTGCTGTTGGTCCAGGCGGCGGGATACTACCTGGCACACATGGCGATGCACACGCGGAAACTGTGCTGGGCCCACCGCTTCCACCACAAGTTTTCGACCATCGTGACGCCGGTAGTGGCCAACGCAGTGTCCTGGGCCGAATACGTCATCGCCTACATGCTGCCCATTTTCGTACTTTATGTTTATATTTTTAATTTTTTTTGCAGCTCGTGGTCGTGGTGCGCAAGAAGTATTGCACTTAAAAAAAAAATACTTTCTACCTCTGTCTCCTGGTTCCATCGCTCAGGTCGCCACGGTTTTGCTGAAGCCTTCCGTCCCGGCGCTGTTCACCGCCGGGCTGCTCATCAGCTTCTTCAACATCATGATCCACACGCCGGTGATCCATGACTGGTCGGAAAACCTGCCCTCGTGGCTGGTCTCCACCGCCTCCCACATGGAGCACCACCGGGTGCTCTCCAAGCACTTCGCGGCACCGATCCTGAACGTCGACTTCTTCGTCGCCAAAGCGCTCGGCGGAAGCCTCACCGAAGACGAAAGGAGAAAACGCTTCGTGTCGCAAGGAGATCCGGAAGACCTGAAAAACAAAAAGGTGGAGTAGAAGTACTAGCAGAGACAGACGGGCGTGGTACTGGTACTTCGACCACTACCCCCTGCGTCTTCTAGCTCCAGGGCGAGATTGACGAGGGCCAGCCCAAGCAAAAGCAAAGTTAGGATGACGAGCACTCCCCGACAGAAGTGGCAAGGTAGTGCAGTTCGTCGCGGCTACACCTGGCTGGAGTTCGTGATGCTGCGTCAACAACTCGTGCGGTACGAAGCCTTCTGCTTGCCAAAGTCCTCCCATTAGCTTGCGCACTCCCTCTACAACCCGATCTTCATCTGCCTCCGCTTCCGCACTTTGGCTTCTTTCTACTGTCTCCGGGCAGCCGCAGCACGGGCGACTTCATTGCCTGAGGGCGTGAACGAGTAGGAGCGGTAGGTGTTGCTGTGGGTACGCGACGGCTTCTTGCCCTTTCAACAACTACGTACCCAATCAAAGATCTAGAGAGTTGATTTTCCTTTGGCTTTCGCTGTTATTTTTGTAGCCAGAAAAAGCACCCTATATCTGCCGATTAAAATTAAAAGGTTCATCGCCTTCGGGGGCATTCATTGATTTGATGACAGTACCAGAGGACGGTCGGTGGTGGAAAGGTTCTGAGGCATTTTTAGCAATGTGCGCCAGAGGTTCTCTCGATGCTACAGCGCTTATCTCGAACAAAGACCCGAACCCGAAGGAGAAGATTCGTAACCCCCTGCCATTCATTGAAGGTTCACCAGACCAATTATGGGGGCCTATGTGTATGTATAACCACGAACTGGTCGTGTAGCAACTTTCTTTGTTGAAACCAGTGACAGACCGGACGGACCGTTCCAGTAGTCTGATTGATTCCATTTCCACTGTTTGTGTTTCTGCGGTGTGTAAAAAGCAGGTATTGGCACATGTACTGATCTGAAAAAACGAAATTCAAAACGAAAAAATCTTTTTTTGAAGTTATCGAAGGCGTTTTTGGAGAACACAGACAAAGACATGACATGCCAGCGACTTCCTCGCTGATGAGTAAAAAAACAAGGATGAAACTCACCGTCATCCTGCTGTAGTCCCCGTGCTCGTTTGGCAATCGATCCATCTAGGGCAAACTACAGCTGCTAGAGCAAGCAGAAGAAGGAGGAGAACTGATTTTGTGAACGGAGGACGAGCGGACGACGGGATATAAGAATCAATTACTAGGTTGAAGTTTTTACTTGCAGTAAATTGATTCGACCACATCGAGGTACACGTACAGCCCCAGGTGGAGCCAGGTCCAGGTGCAAGCCAGTGCACGAGCGACTCTTATGTTCGAGGGGAAGTGCTGTAATAAGAAAGTAAGTACCTAAACCTAGGCAAAGGCAGATACTTATAGACTTGTTCGCTCGACGACTGATCTGGTCGCTGTCGTAGTTTATTTCGATACAAGTCTAGTAGAAGAAATTGAATGAGCGTACGACAGGGGCAGGAATGTCGACATTGTCATAAATTTACCAGCTAATAATTTTCAGGAGTCAGGGGTCGAAGTATCTATTGATTTCGCGAGAAAGAGATCATCATGTATGGATGCAGAGTATACTCGCGCGAGCGAAAACTTCCTCGTTGAGAAGTGGAGGGTAGTTTGGTTTTACCGACTGAGCGAGGCCTTCCGTCGTCTAATTTTTTGATGTTCAGCTGTTTCTCTTCAGGCCGCCGAGCATAATTAATGTATGAATTCGTCGCCATTGAGATAGAGATTGATGTCATTGAGATAGAGATTGACGTCATTGAGATAGATATAGCCGCGGGTGCGGAAGGAGCAGCCATAATATAGATAGTTGTACTTCTAGATAGGCTTATTGATAGGCTTTGTATCAAGGATTTGTTCATGTCATAATTAACTGAGTCCGGCACCGTGCGCGTGATGATATCTCCAGAGTAAAACTCTGGTCTCGCTCGTCTCGTCTCTCTTGGCTTGGTTCATCTGTGCTCCTTGCAGAGGCCAACGTCCGCTGGGCGGTTCTCTTCTCTTTTGGCGCCACGAGGAAACGCGTGGGTAGATTGCAGTACCTCCAGCAAATAAAGCGAAGCTTTCAAGTTCAACAAGGCCCAACTGCAGCTTCGGCAGGCTTCTATTATTTAACCACGCAACTACTACTACAGCTGCGGCCAGAAGTAAGTTGTCCTTTCAGCAGAGCGTTGGAGGCACGGAGGGAGGTTGCCTTCTCAATTTCAGCAGCAACCATCCACGACCCGAATTGCAGCCTTTTCTCGTCCACTCCCTGACGCACTGCGTATGCGTTTCAGCGTAAAGTAGCACCACAACGGACCCTCCAGGGAGAGTACACCACGAGCTTTCAACAAGGGTGGCTCATCTATTCCTTCGCATCTCACGTCAACGCAAATAACGCAGGAGCTGGTAAGGAGGCGGCCACGCGCGGGGGAGGCGGAGGCGCACCAGAAACGATCGCCAGCGCACCAGCTGAGCGACGGGCCAGTCGCTTGCCTCTTGTTGTTTGCAACGCACCTCCGGGGCAATCAAAGAACGACAAGGACACGACCCTGCTCCCACCACCTCGCTGCAGAAGCAGTGCTCCGATCGTTCAGGAGGACCCGTGGACGACCCGCAGCACCTCCAGCACAGTCCAGTGAAGGATAAGAAAGGAATAACAGAGCTACGGCGCCGCTGCTGCGAAGAACGACCACGGGAGACGGCCAGCCCTTGTCGTCGCTCTCGAGTCTACTTCAACAGCACGCGACGGCCACCTCCGCGGCCACCGGCATTTTTTTGCAGTTCGTTGCACATCAGCATCGCGAAGGGGAGGAACGTGACGAACTTGCCTTGCAGACCACTTGCTGGCGCTTGCTGTGCAGCATTCTACGCAGCGGCTCTACCTCCACTTCCACGTTGGTCGTTGTTCATCTTCATCCGAACCCTAGAACGAACGCGGTCTCAAGATGCAGAAGCGCAAGGTCGGTGTGGAGATCATCTACGACTACGATGAGGGGAAATACTACAAATTCAACCAGAACAATGGCGACACAGCGCTCTGCGACGTGCAAGGGAAACCTGTTCCGCAGTTCTATCGGGTATTATGCTTGCGCGTGCGCCTCAAAGCCGATTTTTGTATTCGTCGTGCAGAGTGGTCAGCCTCAGCATCTGGTACATCTTGATCCCTCGAAGATGAAGCGGTCGAGGAGTGGTCCTAGATAATCAAATAAAAATTCCCCAGGACTATTCCGGTTTCGCGACGGTGTTGGATCGAAAGGAGGACGGGAGAATAGACGAGGTGCCAGTGCTTGGGACGCTGGAAGACATACCAAAGTACATCGGGAGACCAGCAAAGTACTACCATCGCGCCTCCCCTTCCCGTTCTCTAATGATCTAGTAGTTCTATATTTTGTTGCGACAAGATCAAGAATGAATGCGTACTATGGATGCGGCTAAAACTAAATTTAAACCTAAACCAACGAACTACAAATGAAAGGTATGTCGGGTACCAGCAAGTCCCGCGCCCAGGGATCAAGATGGCGGCCGCCAGTGACGAGTGCGCCTACACAATGCCAACGTAATATTGCTTCCGTCTTCAAATAAAAGACGATAAATGCCAATGCCATATCGCAAACATCCAGCTGCAGGAGGCGGGAAATTTACTCAATGATTCGACGACGAATTCTTCAACGCAACCCAGCTTGTATTAACATCAAACAATCTTCGTACAACTTCTATTGCGTTTATTAGTTGCGTTGGTTTCCGTTTCGTTCCTGCGAGGTTGAAAGTCAATCCCCACCAGGTACTTGGAGCCCATTCCCCCGAAGCTGGGTAAGGTCTCCCTGAAGGTGAAGACGGACACGCGGCCGAAGTTTCTTCCCGCGAAGGTGCGGGCGCTGCCGTCGTTTTTGCACACCCTGGACTCGCAGTACGCGGAGAGTCTCTCCTTGAACCACTACCTCAACAAGACATTTTCGACCATGCGCAACAGCGGCGATGTCGCCGCGCTGAAGGCCGAAAACAAAGCCACCGTCATGAACGACGGGATCGATCTGATGGGAGAACTTCGAAAACACAGGATGGACACCAAGGGAAAATTCGCCAGCAAAAGGCCGCCGTATCAATTGATTCATTCCGTAGTTGCAAAAGATGAACGAGTACAGTACGAGTTGTAGATGAGAGAGTAGAAATTGAATTCGATCAACAAGAACAATTTGAAGGTACACCGGCCTGGAGATCAAGAATAAGGAGAAGGCTCGGGACCGGAAGATGAACCCCAGGCGAGCGCATCTTGAAGACATGGCCTACGAGGAAGACGTTGCGGCCGTGAACAAGCGGAGAAGGGACCGCTATATGAGGGGACCGGATGGCAAGTAAGGAAGTGGTTGCCCTTCTAGTAATGTGGGGGGTAGGGGTACTAGATGAGAGTGGGGGGAGGTAGGCTCGGGGGTACAGCGTGGGGAGGTGGGCCATTGAATGGGAGTTCGGGGCGGGGTCCGAGTCCGTAGTAAAAAGCCACTGAGTTGTTGATGTGACTACAATGTTGATAGGGCCTTAAAGCAGCGCAAAATGAGGCGCCCAGGGCTACGATTTATTGTCAGCTGTCGGGGTAGGGGCTGGAGAGCTTCTAGAGCTGTGGGCGCCAGTCCTGTAGACCGCGGATAGCCGCTTTTTTGCTTCTCCTGCGGACATCTCTCCAGGAGGGACAACCAAAGAGGACCCCGGCAAAGAGCCCCCACAGAGTTTCACTATATCTTCTATCACTTAGCAGCTACTTGTTTCTTACCACCTGGTCCCGCCATACGCTACCCCGTCTACTTCTCCGAAAAGGACGCGAGAGAGGCTGATTTGGGTGCAGTGTGATGATCATGCAACCGATTTGAAGATCAAGATTCTGCATGAGCTAGTACTGCTCGTGCAGCTCCTCCTTGAATCGTTGCCGGTGGGATGAAGCAAGAATACAGGATTAAACACAAACGCGTTCGTCCACCTCAGAGAATATAGTTGTCGTCTCCGTCCTTTCGGACAGGAGCATAGAAAGAAAGTCGAACTTGTCAACAACTTCTTGAGATTCATTCTTGGCAACAAGGCCAAGGGGGACCGTGGGGTGCCACGACGCGTTGAAAGTAAGCAGGTCGTTGATTCGCCCGTCGATGTTTATCCCGTTCTGATGTTCATCCCGTTCGGAGCTTAACATAACAGATACTGTTACGTTTTATTCGTTTTCGTTATCGTTTTTTTTATAAACGAAGTTCGACGTCAGTGTGTGATGATGTTCATGAAGCACCCACTGCCATATCTATGCAAGTGTGAAGGGCGGGCAAGTCTATGGTTTTTCTATGATGTAATAAAGAACGGGCACCAGTTCCAACCTTTACCTTTTCATGCTTAGCCTTGAGGTTGAGTTCGGTAGCCACTCTGCGGCGAAAGAGCAAAACAAGTAATGGGTGAGTTCGGCGACTTCTTCGCAGCCCTGGCCCGCCACGCTCCGGAGGACGCCGATGCGTTATGCGAGGCTCGCTCGCGCCTCGAGCGGCAGCGGATCACTAGCCTGCCCCGACTGGCGGGCTTAAGTGACGCTCAATGGCAGCGCATCGACGTCGAGATCGGTGTGGAGGCACTCATTCGTAACACGCTCGAGGAATTGCTGGAGGAGGAGAAGACTAAAACCGGGGGCCAACAAGAACCAGTCAACGAGACAGAAACTAGTACAACGACGTCCCTGTCTACGTGTAGGCACGCAAGAAGTTCGACGATGCAGCAAGCAATGCGGCCGGTAGGCGTCGCAGGTGGGCGGGGCGCGTCCACGTTGCACCAGCACCAGGTGCGCCAAGAAACCAGAGCAGCGCCCTCGACGAGCGGGGCCAGCAGGCTTTCCGCGATGGTATCCGCTTCGAGCAGTCTTCAGATGGAAATGGAAATGCAAGAAATGCATGGCCCGTGTCGTGCATCTGGAGAACTACGTCGCCGTGGACCAGGTGCGCATGAAGTTGGCGGGCCGTTGCACATTAGTCATGATTCCACCTCCTCCCCCATTGCGAGCGCCTCGTCAACGTATTCGAACAAGCAATTATACGGGCGGCGGCCGCCCACGCTGCTCACAAGTGACGACCCGTGGGACATCGATCACGGCAACGCAGCGCTCTTGAACAGAAACGTGGCGAAGGAAGTACCATCCGCAGCTTCCTCCGCGCCTTCCCTCACGTTCGAGCCGCCGGAAAACCTAGAAGAACTATGGGAAAATCTACTGCTCGAGACGCTGCCGCCCGACAAAAGACAGACGCTGCAAGAACAGTGGGAAGAAACGGAGTCCCGCGACGACAAATTCATGATGTTGCTCGAGTATCATGATGCTCATATGTAATTTTAGGTTCAATATGAATATGATGTTTCTATTTTTAATTTTTCTCACGGAGCCGAGCTGGTTGTGTAGCTGTAACTATCAATGTCCCCCCACCTAGTACACCGAGCAGGAGGCTTAAAGTATCTGAATCCGTCTGCAGCACCCGAACCTTCTGCTTGTGAAGAAAGCATTTCTTTGCCACCGCCAGGTACAATTCCTACCTCCGGCGTCCGGAGATTTCACCCGAGGAGCGTGCGGAGCGGCGCAAGCAGTTGGAGCCCCTGCTGGCGCATTATGGCATACCAGCATCGGACGAGAACGATGACGGCGGGATGAGTTCTCTGCTCGGCGGTGGCAGTGACAATAGCGACGGCATGCCAGCAACAGCATTTCCAAGCGATGACTTCGGAAGCGGGAAAAACGCATGCTCTTCTTCTCTGTCACGACATAATTCTCCCGGATCGTACTCTGGGAGAAACACAACCAGCGAGAATTTCCTTGTGCGCAATTTCGCCTACCTGCTGCTCACGTGCTTGGGGTTCTTAATTGCCAGCTTGCTGCACTACTTCTACTTTGGCCTGGACGACCGTCATCAGACGCTGGGAGCAGGCGGAAGTAGGGGGGCGGCGCAGTTAATACCAGGCTCGCAGGGAGTGCACGAAGAACAGTTGTGATAATTGTTAATGTGCTCCGCGATGGCCGCGGCGCGCGTGATTTTTCTTGATTCCGACCCTTCTCCATCATCATGAACATGATGTTTTAATTCAATGAATAAATTATTTTTCGGACTCGGAGGTAGAGGTACCGTATTCGTATTGATTTGTGGGGGGAATCTTGGGTTGATGTTGATCCCTCCGTGCTTTCTTGAACAACTAAAAAGCAAAAAGTGAGTGTAATTCTTGTTGATGATCTTCCTTCGCAATCCACCGACGTTCGCCATCGCCGTCCTTGTTTGCGACGCTCGCTGTGCAAGTACTCAGTTTCGTTTTTATTTATAGCTGCAGCATTTAACAAAACCATGTGAGTATCTACATCTTTCATTCTGAGATCTACTTTTTGCGCTGATCGGTACTAGAAAATGGCGCCGAAGATCGTTAGGTTGCTGCGGCAGGGCTACGGTTTTGTTCGCGACACATGCAAGGATTGGATCCGCCGCAACGTGCGGATGGGCCGCGCGCCGTACATTGCGGTGCTTGGCGTCTGTCTCTTACTGTTTGCCGGCGTCATGCTGATCGCAACATTTGACTCCCGTGAGGCTCGGGCCGCGCCTCGCGTTAAGGGGGGGATCATAGCCTATTTTCCTGGACAT
>RXOD01004475.1:0-21766 GCA_005223375.1 Amoebophrya sp. AT5.2
CTTACCACCTGGCCCCACCATATGAACACGTCCTTTTTTCTCCTCGCGAGCGTCCACGCGATCAGCCCCATGGAGTCCACGTGAAAATTCACAAACCCCGCGTCGGCGTCCAGCATCGCCACGTGCGTGAACCGGTATAACTGCGCGTCGGTTAATTTCGCGGCAGCCGCAGCAGGAGTAGCTCCTGGACCCTCGTGGTCTCCTTCCTGCGCGCCCCGCCGCGCTCCCCCTCTCAGCCGTAAGTTCAAGTAGTCGCCGAGCAGCAGGTGCTTCTCCCAGTTGAAATTTTCGCGCTGGAACTCCTTGCTGCAGGCGGAGGCCGTAGCTTTTTTCTGCGTCGCGCACTGTTTCTTCTGCCAGGCCTGGAGGTGCGACGCCGTAGTCATGGGCCCGTCCTGGGGCGTGAACTCGGTGCGCAGAATCATGCCGTGTCCGAACCGTCGGAAATGCTGCATCGTGGCCGCCAGCATCGTCAGAACCCACGCGGGACGAGTTTCCGCGCCGCCCCAGTCGGGCGCGCCCTCCGGCTGGAGCACGCTTAGAACCGCGGTCGCGCGGACGGAGTTCGCAGCTTTGTGCGGGTTCACGGGCAGCATCAACGAATCGGACCGCAGCAGCCACTTCGGCTGCTTGCACTGGATGGGCAGTGCCTTCTTCCACGCGCCGGGCCACGGCAGCCGGTTTGGCAGCGGCCCCAGCGAGATGTAGTTTTTCGCGTCTGGAGAGAATGAGCTGGGGGGATCTGTTGAATTCTTGCGCGGCCCTATTGGCAATTCTCCATTCGGCACCCCGGCGGCTGCCACGGAGGAGAAAAAATCCTGCACGTCGAGGAAGGCTGGCAGTTTTGTTCCAGCGCGACCAGAATCGCCCTTCTCTTTGTGGCTCTCGTGGTTCTTGTGGCTCGGTGCTCGGTCGTTCTTGTGGCTCTCGCCAGCGCTGTCGAGCAGAAACGCCATCTTGTCTCCCCGCAGCAGCTGTTTCGCGCCCACTTTCAGGCACTCTTTATCGTCCGAGCCCATCCGCGCCGGCTTGTGGTGCCCGTGGACGGTTTTTCCGCAGTCGGTCACCCTGCCGCAGCCGTTCGAGGTCTGGTAGTTCCACACGCAACGGTCGATTGACGCCGAGCGCACCGCGGACAGCTCCATCCCCGCCTTCCCATACGCCTCCCGCACCGCGGGGAAGTCCAACCGGTACAGCAGCGTGAGCCAGTAGCCCTGGCCGCACTCCGCCCCGATGAAGTAGTACTGCGACGGCCAGAACCCGGCGTCCGCCCACCCGCCGGTCTTTTCCCCAAAAGTCGCGCGCTGCGAGAACTCCACCGCCGCCTCGAGCAGCTTTTGTTTTGGTTTGAGCGCGAAGAAGCCGACGTTCACCGGCTCCCCGATGCCGCCCGTCGTGGTGAGCGTCACGTCCGCACCGTCCACGCAGGTGAAGAGCGGAGAATAGTCCCCCCGCAGCTCCACGTCGTTGTCGTAGTACGCGACCGCGTCGTACTCAGTCAAGTTGAAGAAAGAATTCAGGGGGGGGGAGTGATCAAAAAAATGCATTGTGAATCGATGAATCGATGATTGATAGGAAACATCTTCATTGATATGAGAGCGAGTCTGGGATCGATCGATCCATGGGATGCATCGACGGCCATCGATGGACAGCGAAGGCGGAACCCATGTCGATCGATCGGGCATCGGGCGAGGGAAGGCGATCGATCGGGGCAGTCCTCAGGGGAGATGAGCCATTCCGGAGTACTAGAGGGGGGAAAACAATCAAACTGCTGGAGGCGAGAGGCGAGGGCAGCAGGAATCGGCACTAGGAGGGGACGGCTACAGCAGCCACAGCGAGGCCTATATATCGAAGGCATTTTTCGGTGTAAGTGTGGAGGCGAATGAAGTCCTGCTCGCCGCACCAGCCCTCGTTGCCGCGGTCGAACCGCGAACGGGGGGGCACCGTCCAGGGCACCTGCCTCACCCGCAGTCCCTTGATCTTTTGCAGCGTTTCCAGCATGCCGGGTGCGTACTTCGACTGCCGCGCGCGACCCGGATGCACCAGCAACACCACGTCCACATCCGCCCCCGTCTCCGCCGCCACCCGTCTCCGCGCGCGCTTCACGGAGCTGAGCTGCGACAGAAAGTTCGTGTGCGGCGGCACGTTGCCGAAAAAGCTCAGCACAAACGCGTACTGGCGCTTTCTGCTAGTTCTACCTGCCAGGCTGCCCTTCGCTTTCACGTCCGCGGCGCACTGGAAGACGTCGAGGCACCCTCCCCGCAGCGAGGTCGGGCGCTCGCCGTTGATGTTTCGCGTGCCAACGGGTCCGATGCAGCACGCACTGTTCTCGCAAAAAGCGGCCGGCTTCAGCCACCTCTCGTAGCGGTCGAATTCGGCTGGCCTGTTGTAGTCGTCGGAGTGTTGTTCATCTCGGGGAGTGTTCGTTGTTGGGGATACTGCAACTTGGAGGGAAGGTGCAGCGGTCCGATCGCGAACCGCAACTGCTGTCGACGGAGTCCGGGTCCGATCACGAATCGAGTCCTTCGTGAGGCCCGACGATAAAGCATCCGAATCCACAGGCGTGGCGGGAGCTGGAACAACTGCGCCGGCTGTCGGAGAAGAAGCAAAACCCGGAGCTGGACCTGCTGTTCTTGCCGCGTCTGCATTTGAGGAAACATCTCCAGCGTTGTTCGCAGTATTTGCAACAACCCTTTCCTCCGCTGTGTGGCGCACCAGGTTTTTGTCGAAGATCTGCCGCGCGTCATGGAAGAAGCGGACGAGGAAGACACAGCAGAAGAGCAATCCCCACGGCACGTCAGATGTAGTCGGACCCGGCGTCATGCTCCGCGACATCCCGCGGCGGGGGGCTCGTCTGGACAGCCTTACTTCAGATGAATCTTATGGTTATGATTTGGTGGCAGTCTGCCGCGGCTCACAACTGCAAATACAGAAACAGTTACAGATGCTGGGTCGCTATTAAGCTGTGATAATCCGAGGAAAAACTAGTAGTAGAAATGACGTGCGCACAGTGTGAGAAGTGTCCTTAGTTTTGATAAGTAAACTCCCCCTCTTCACTCGCTCCCGGGTATGGGTTCAAACACAGTCGTGGGTTTATCCATCATGGCCACCAACGGCAGCGGTCTTAATTCCGTCGTGTGTTTTTGTTTCTTGAAACATGCAACATCCATGTGCTTCAAAGAAGAATCTTCAAGGAGGTCACTTAGTCTACATCAGCTCGTCATGCACCGAACGATGCACGAACGAGCGTCACATTCGCAGTACGAGAAAACATGTTAGCGATTTTTCATAGTTCATCCAAAAAGAAGCCGACAAAAATGAATTACGTTTGACGCCACGACATGGGTGAAGCGATACCTGCTGTCTCACGGTCACGCTCACCCGCAAAATAAAAGTTTTCGACTCAACGTCGCACTCGCGGAGGCGGACGAACCACCAGAGCTCCCAAAGTACAAACCTGTTCAAGAAGGCGAGTCGTGACTAAACCTTCCCTAGCACGTAGAGGCAGAAGAACTCGGCTCTGTGTCTCCCTTCTTGTTCGACGTTTGTCCCGTCTTCTTATCAGCCGCGGCGGGAGCAGCTGCCGCAGCAGCTCCCTTATTTTTCGGTTTTCAGCCGCCCTTGCAGCACTTGCCCTTGCAGGGCTTAGCCACGGACGCAGGATGCTGCGCCCCACCGGCAGCGCCCTTCTTCTTCAGAAACCCCACTTTCTCCTCCACTTCCACCCGCACGCCCGACGCCACCCCGACCATCGCCAAAAAAATCAGCTTCTGGGCCCGCATCTTCTTATGCTCTGGGACTGAAACTCGAGGTTCAGACGAGAGATTCGGTTTCTGTAGTAGTAAAACGTATTAATTTTATCAAAGACCTCTTGCTAGTGCGTAATTGAGGAGGTTGTCGGAAGTCACAACCTGGTGAAAGTCAGTGTATCGCTTCGGGAGATCTGATTTTCGGAGCACCGAAGCGAGAGAGAGTGCAGGGTCGGCGGAAAGCCGAAGACAGGAAAAGCGGTCTTGTTCATTCCGACCCGATAGAAGTGTTGAGGTCCAAGCACAGAAGTCGGACTGCAGTTGCAGGTTCTGAAATCAAAACACAGCGCGCACGACCGATCAAAAATGGGAAGCACGACTGATGAAAACAGAAATGCAGAAGACGTTCGACCGGTATCAGGACTTGGTTCTGGTAGTTGAATGCTGTGTTATATCTTTTTCTCCTGGTTGATTTTAACGCTGACGATTCACTCGCACCTCATTTTGAGAACACCTCATGGCCCGAACGGTGGTAGAGAATACATCAACATAGCGAGGCTGTTCGTAGTGCCGATAGATTTGTAGAGTGCCGTCTTTATTTTATTTTTTTTGTTCCACGATCGTGGGGATTCTCCACCAGATGGTGGGATTGTCCGGCGTTCTCAGCTGCTCAACTCGGAAGTGGTGACCTAACAATGGAATAACGCGACGGAGGAGAAAAACCTAAACAGCTAAAAATGATGGAGCACAGAGGGCATTGGTTCTACTAAGTACTTTAAGGAAAACAAGTAAAGTAAACAGTCGTGGCGTTGAAGCAACGTCGATTGAAGATGCCAACTCGGCTTGGAGTCCCGCTCGGCCTTCTGTAGAGATTCATCAGATAAACTATCTCGGCCACTCAGTCTGACAGCTAGATAGATATGATAATGTGCTAGGTCTTCTTCAGTAAATCCAGCACAACTTCATCAGAATGATCACTGAAAAAGATGCCTGCTGAAGCTGAAGAGAAAGGCTTACTTTCGGTACTGAAGATACTTCGTATCCGGATAACGACGAAGCTACGAAGGGAAGGCATCGAAGTGCTTCGATCGTAAAAGAGCTGCGGATGTGTAAAGGTTGAGAGACAATTTGCTGAGTCTTCGTGTAGTTGGTGTCGTGCACGTGCTGCGACCATCATTAGCGCTCTGCCAACGCTTTTAGCGCGCAATGTTCTGACGCTTGGGCTTATCGGGGTAGATGAGACATTGACATCCCCTTCCCCGGCTGTTCTCATGATATATAAATATGCGCCATCCTCCGATCCGACTACCCAGGTGGTGCTGGACCCCGCAGCTGCCGTCCCCCTGCCATTGGGGATGCGTTAGCGGCGCCCTCTGCTGTTTCACTCGCTCCCGTCACGTGCGAACTAGGGGGGGCTCTTGGCACAAGCGCGCGATCCGGCACCACCAGCCCGCTCGCGCCCAGTAATTTTCCGTCGACTTCGTACTGGTGGTCAGGCAACAGCGGAGCGGCATTTCCTTGCTCCTTTCTGGCAGGTGCGTGCGGGTTCTCCGGCGGTGGAAGAAATCGCGCTTGGCCTCCATCTACTTCCGACCTCGAGTCATGCAATTGTAGACCCATGACGGCCTGCCACTCCTGCACCAGCGGTGGCATCACCTGGGGGTTTCCCTGGAAAGGATCAAAACCGATTGGACTGCAATAATCATGTGGCCCTGGCCCTCCTGGCCCTGGGTCAATACAACTAGCAAAAGCGTCCAAATTGTTCTTCGGCTGCGGCTGCTGGTCTCGCACGTATATTCGATAATCCGCAGTCCACGTACGAGCGGAACGAGGGGGCGCAAGAGCATCACTTTCCTCCCCTTCGGCGGGTACTAGAACTCCGCGAGCCGCACGAGCAGGAGCTGCAGCCCGTTGCAGCTCTTGCTGGCCAGCAGAATGCGGACGATCCAGCTCTGGCGACTGTTCCTGGCCAGCGCCTTTTATTTTTGTCTTCGTTTTTCGTCTCTGCTGGAGCGCCGCCGAGCGGCGGCATTCCAAAATGAGCAGAACCAAGACGACAGCCAACCCCAACCCAAAAACGGCAATGCCCGTAACGGCCCCAAAGAACCAGCTACGGTAATACCTGTCGTCATCCTGTTTTATTTTACTACTACTACTACTACTTCTACTAATACTACTACTACTACTACTACCCCCACTGGCTGGCGGTACTCCATTGGGCCGGTCCCACGGAGGCACGTACTCCTTATCCCACGGCGTGCGCCGGACAAACTCCGGGTGCCTCTTTGCCCAAGTGTCGAAGTCCTCCCATTTGACCGGCGGAATTTCGTGCAGCTGCTTCTTCGTGTTGTCCCGCAAAAGGTAAAAGAGGTTGGTGTACTTTTGATTGCTCCCAAGCGCAAGCCGGCTTCCCGACTTTCCCGCAAAAGGCCCGACTGCCGTTGGCATCTCGCGCTCGATCAAATCCTCGCCCGTAAGTCCGCCGCCTACAAGCGGCCCGTCGTCGGCAAGCACCTTTAGTCGCACATCCAAATTCAGGCGCGCCATGCGGCTGAGCACCTGGTGGCGTCTGGCCCAGGCAAAGAGACGCACGCAGGCATTCCCTGCGCTAGACTCCATCGCTGCCACCTCGCGCGCCGCCACGTCGGTGGGAGATACGGGATACGTAAATGGCTTCCCTGCTTCCGCGACAGTTGAAACAATCCATGCCGCGTGCTCGGCAACTGCCTTTGCTTTTGGTGATAAGCTTTGGCTCTTCGCTGCCTTCTTCAGGTCCTCCACGAGTTCGTTGCGGCGGTCAAGCATTGACCCCACAGGGCTGACCCACGCGTCGGCGTTGCCGTACGCGAACGGCAGGAGCGCGCTTTGCAACAGGTGCATTCCTTCTCCAGCGTAGATTTTCAAATCCTCCCGCTGGCGCTCGCCCTCGATTAAGTTCCGCCTCGCGCGAAACGTCATCTTCTGCTCAAAGGTCAAGTCTTCGGGGTACAAGGACAATCGGTCCCCAGTGTGCTTCTGCTCGCCATCCAGTTCGTTCAGGCTGACGGCATCCACCCGCAAGTCAAGAATAGATCGAACCACTTCGCCAATGGTTTCCGCCTCTTGCTCTACGTCTACTTGGGCGGGTTCTACACGATGATACGTAGAAAAACTTGGTTTGGCATCCGCCGCAGCGGCCCCACCCTGAACAAGCAGACTGCTGCGTGGGGGTGCTGAGGGGAGATCTATGATATCATCATAAAACTCTGGGGGAACGGGCGACAGCAGGGCCATGGCAGCCTGCCTCACGGCCTTCGGAGTTGCTTGATGTTTAGCGTGTCCCACGACGTGCGTGAGCACATGCACTCTTTCTCGCCAGAGCCGCTGACGGTCTCTCCTTCCCTCCTCCCGTTTTTCCGGAGGGTAGTCTCGTAAGCTCTTCTCGCCCATTTGGTCGTTCAAAGGTCCTGCTTCAGGAGGCGGCTTCATCGCGTTTAAAGTGCGCTGCAACGACGACGCCTTCGCCGAGGAGTGCGCGTCGTTAAAAAGCGCCTCCCATTTCTTCTCCACGTGCTGCTGAAAATACGGAAGCTCGTAACCGTCTACGGCGCAGGAACGCAGAAGCTGGTACCCGAATCCGAACGTGCGCTCCAAGTCCCGAATCCACTCGATGCGCTCCAAGTCCCGAATCCGAACGACGCCCCTCGATGCGCCGCCTGGGGAACTCGAAAAGTCAGCCGAAACACCCCCCGCGTTCCCTTCTTTCGCTTCTCCAAAATCAAGGAAGAACTTCGCGCCCCTATCTCCCGCCCTTGGTAGGCGGTCCAGGTCGTTCTTCTGTCCTGGAGCGATTTCCAACCGCCACTGCTCTTCTATTGCGTTTTTCAGATTCGCTTCCAGCGTTGCGTCTGCAATTGCAGGAATCCACGCATCAAGCAGCTTTCTCCTCCTCGCGCGATCCGAGTCGAGGTATTCTTTTACCAACGGACGGTAATTCCTCAGCATCCGCTGCAGCCGCGAGGCGGAATGCCGCGGAAGTTCGAATCCCTTCCACAGTAATAGCGGGTTTCGCCCGGGCGCTAAATTTGTCATTTCTTCCCATTTTATTTTGCCATGCTTCATGGCCTGCGCCTGTGTGGCGACTTCCTCGCTTGGCGCTTCGAATTCGAACAAATCAGCGCTGCGCGCGCCTTCTCGGATATGAGGATCCGGCTGCTTAGGATGAGTTCCCAGAAAAACGTCGGTCCATTGCCAAGGGGATATCATGCCACTGCCGGAAACCCCCAAAAGGTCCTGGCTCGTCCCCCACAACAAGAACGAGGATGCAACGCAGCGAGGTCGCCGCATCCACTGCATTTTCTTTTTCGAAAAGTAGTATGGCGAAAATCGAAACTAGAAAGCAACAAGTCCAAAGAAACCTCTCCGATGCTACGCAGGTAGAAAGCAAGAAGCTCGATGTCCAGAAGTGACCGTGGGCTACAGAAACAAGAAAGTGGTGGGCTTAATCTTAAGCTTGACCCTAAGGCCATGCCGTGTACTATCGAAATCTAGCTGATAGTTAGATATAAGTACTTAGCCTGCCTGCGTTGGTGGTGAAATAATCAGGCTCAACATCAATCTGCGCCAACGTCGCGAATCGTCGTCGGCGATCTTCGTCATCGATCCTGCTCGTCATGATCTCTGAGCCTCGTCATGGTGATTTGGACCGATCAGCGTGAGGATTCATGAGCAGCTTCGCGGTAGCAGCCGGACAGTGACCACGTATGATCTTCGGGGTCTAAACTTTGGGTCGTAGAAAGCTGCTTGTCGGAGTAAGTATGAAGAAGGGGGTGACTGCATACGCAGACAGTAGTGCACTAATGAAGCTAAGATCATCAACATCCGTGGTGGTGGTGTCGCTCGCTGGTCCGGAGATTGCGCCCAAGTGTCGACCAGCGGTGAACGTATTACGCGCGGCGTAGTGAATCAGGTGCACACCATGACGCGAAAAAGGGAAATTTGAAAATTTTGACCTCCAGCGTTTTTGTGTGCTGTAACCGTGTCGGGTTAATTCCCGCTGTAAGTATTTCATTTTCATGTTACATACGGATACGACAGCAGTTGATAGAAGCGAAGGCATCTTGTGCGAAAAGATAGTCAAGTGTCGTGACGGACATGCGTGAGGGCGTTCTTGTTTCATCTTCACTGCTTTTGTTCATAACTGGTCGTACTTACTCACACAGCCAGAGCGATCGACAACCTATGAAGCCCAGGTTTGGGAAGATTATCGCGTGCCGCAACATGCCTCTGCCTCGTAGGATGTCCACAATTTCGTCCGCGCGGTGCTCTCCGCGCCCGCGTACCACGGCGCCCAGAATTCCGGTAGACGTTGCGGAACTCCCCCCCCTACTTCGAGCTCCTCGGTGGACGCTGCGGAAATGCCGTCGGGCTGCTCCGTCCTTGCGGCCTTCTTGGTTCCGCCTTCCCCTTGAGACGATGACGAAGTGGCCAAGCAAGACGAGGAACCACCAGCCGCAGGCACGCCCATGTAGCCGCTGCGGACGAGCTCGTGAATCTTCGAGAGCTAGTAGTGGGCCGCGACGCACTACTTGCTTGGCGGCCTCGCGGCCGTCGACTCGGTTCCAGGCGAACCGTCCGCGCCGGGTGCCGGACTTTCCGAAGAAGTGGCGAAACTTTTCAAATGAAGAGGGGCGATCGCCTGTTCCGTTTCTGCGTCGAAGTAGGGTAGACTGTGTTCCTCCAGCATTTTCTTCACCCGCTCCTCTTCCTGCATCCGCGCATGTTTTGACACAATCTCCGCGACTGTGCCACTCATGAAGCTCCTCACCTTGTCGATTTTTGGGTCTTCATTGATGTCCTCGATCCCTTTTCGAAGCCGTTCTCTCGCCGCCAGATCGTCCACAACCTGAGCGGTCAGAGGCGCACCCGTCTCTCCAGCCGTCAACATCGACACACACAGAGGGGCTCCGGCATTGATCACCTGCACCCAAGGAGATGAAGAATCCCGGGGACCGATGCGGACGAACCAGTCTTCTCCTCCGCGCCATAATTTTTGCTTCAGTTCGTGATACACGCCGAGGAGATGGTCGAGTGCTTCCTTCTTCGCCTTGCTAGTTTCCGCGTCCGCGTGCTGCTGAAAGGCCTCGAAGGCTCGGTCCTGGTCCTCGATCTCGGTGAGCACCAAAAGATCGTCTGGCACGCTGTCTTCTTCATCCGCTTCAATTCTGTCGCCAGTCGCCGTCGCGAATGCTGCGTACGAAAATTCCTCGCGCGAGGCGGACAGACGAAGACGGAAGCCGGGACAATGTCGATACTCGTAGAACTCGTTTTTCTCGATCAATGCGTCTCGACGGGCCTTGCGCTGCCACCGGTCATAGAGGCGTAGAACGAAGGTCCACAGCCTCGCGGCGCTTTTCAACGTCTCCTGTTCTTTTCTCACGCCGTCGTGCGCGGCCCACAACTTTTGCACCTCCTCGCGGTCCCGGCTGTTCTCCACGGGAAACTCGAGGGGCACCAGGTCCGCGGATGACCTCCTAAAAAAACACCTGTCTGCGTCCCGCGACAGCCGAACTTCGCGCTCTGCCAAATCATGATCCATCGTCGGCGACATTGCGCTGTCCGTGGAGCTTGACGCGGCAGCTGCTCTTGAGGAGGAGGAAGTCGAGACAGATTTACAAATGCGCCCTGCAGCTGGGCCTGGTGGTGGTGGACGAGCAGACACGAGGTCTACATTTACAGATCCGCCCTCTACTTCTGCGTCGTCGTCGATATACGGCAAGCGGTGCTCTTCCGCGACTTTTCTCACTCGCTCTGTTTCCTGTGCCCTCACCAGCGGTAATACGATTTCACGTACGGCATCGGCAACCATGGTCAGCAGAACCGCGTCGACTTTCTCCCCTCCTCCGCCAGCGGCTGCTCGCATCACTTTCTCGAATCCTTCCCCGAGCTTCCGTCGCCCCTCCGCATCCGGGTACACTGTTAAAATTTTGGATTTTGAGTCCTCTCCTCCTCCTGCGCCCTCCGACAAATCTTCAGTTTTCACCGAGACCCGAAAGGGTCCAGCGGCGCTTCGGATACCAATCAGCTGCAACCAGCCATTCTTGAACCCCAGTTTTGCCTTGCGGGCCCCTCTACCGATCTTGTCCCGCAACTCGTGAAACATGTCCACCAGTTCTTGCACGGACTTGGCCTTCGCCTCAGCGCTCGCATCTGCCCGCTCGTGCCACCGTTGGACGTTCACGAAGGCCTCGTACGCCAGATCTTGGTCCCTCACCTCATCCAACACGATGAGATCCTCATCCTCACCCACGGTGACCGTGAGTTCCTCGCGCGTTTTTGACAATCGGATGCGGTTGCCCGGTAGGCTCAAAGTGCACGCCTGGCCGTCAGCCAGTAACCTCTTTCTTCGCGATCCACGTTCCGCCCGGTCGTGCAGCCGCAGGGCGAAGGTCCAAAGTTTGGCCATGTCCGTCGCACGCTCGGCTGGCAGTTTCTGTGCCGAATCGGCCCAGATGTCCCACAGCCGTTCCAGCTCGTCTCGGTCCTCTTGCTGGTCCACGGAGAATTCGTGCACTTGGTCTCCCCGCGATCGCCGGATCGCGCACTTCCCAGCGCCCTTCCCCAGCCACAGGCTCTGTCCCAGGTTGCCGCCGCCCGCTTCAATAACTCTGCCGCCGCCCGCTTCAATAACTCGGAACGAGTCCTTTTCGTTCGGACCTCCTGCCCCACGCCGTGAGTGCAGGTCCTGCCTTCTACTTTCCGGTGCATTGCCAACATGATCGCTGGCCCCCCGCTCCAGCCACCCCGCGCCCGCAACGTCCCTCTTCTCCCCGATGCCAAACATCTGTAAGTGTTGGGTGGGGACCAGGTACTCGCCACCGCCCTGCCACTGCCACAGCCGTGAGCTGTTGTCTGTCGACAAGTAGTACTTGTACTGCAGTTGGGTGTACGTTTCGGAATTCGCGCGTCGCCCGTGTCGTCTCTCCACGGCGTCCGGCCTCAACTTCACCCGGAACGCCCGCGTCGAATACGGCCAACTCCAGAGCCGATGGTTTTCCGACGAAGGTCTGCCGACGTGGTACCCGTCGTCGTCCCGTTCTGCCGCTGGCCGGGCTACCAGCCGGAGTGTCATCTCGTTCTTTTTTGCGTCATCGACCGCAAGCTCCAAAGTGCCGACCGAGACCGAGTCACGGCTGCGCTGCTCGTCCAGCCCCCTCCCCTGTACGTACACCCGCTCGCCGAACACCGCAGGGACGAAAGCCTCCACCTGTTCGAAGGTGTCATAAAGCTTCATGTGCCCGCGCATGCGCGAGTCCGGGTTTTGCAGCTGCGGGGGGAGCGGCGGGGGTTCCACTGCTCCTGCGTCTGCGTCTGCGTCTGGCGGACACGACGATCCACATTCTTTCTTTACTTGCTCGAACTCTGTCTGCATGCTGAATCTGCGCACGAGCCGGTCCACGACATCGAGCAGGTCATCTGGCTTGGGACGCCGACCCGTCACCACGGCGAAAAATTGTTCGTGCATGTCACGCATGATCCTCTCACGGGCCGCCTCTCCCTGCACACAAGAAGATGAAGGAGGGCCGCCGGCGCCGCGAGTGGATCCACTTCTACACTGCTGCAGCCGCGATGCAAACTTGCGAACTAGCTCCAATTCCAACAGAAGTTGCTCGTTCCCCTTGGTGATTAAGGGATCCGCTTCGTAGTACTCGCCCGTGCTCCAGTCCGCTTTTTTCAGCCAGTTTGCGTACGCCTTTCGCTGCAACACTTCGATCAGGGGTGCGTCTGCGTCTGAGGTGCGGGCTTTCCGTAGCTCCAGCCAGCTGTTGGGGATGCGATCGAATTCCTCTCTTCGCGGCAGTTCGTCGCGGCCGGAGAGCCCAAATCGCGCCACGCTTTTCTCGAAGTTCATCGTGTCTGTTCGGTGGGGGAGTAGGTGGCGTTCGCCATAGACGTTGTAGTACCTGTGCTCCAAGAGCTGCAACGGGTTCTTGGCTACGGACGAGGACCGAGAAGTGTCCTCCTCGTCGTGTGAAAGCTGACGGAGGCTGTGGCCTTCTCTTCGTAGCTGCTCCTTCACTTCCTCGCGCTCCTGCTCATTCAGCCCGCTTCCGTCCCTCTCGATCCGCTCCGGCGCCCACAGCAGCTGCCTCGCATCCTGCCACGCGTTCACAGGCGGGACGATCGAGCTGCCGCCACTGCAGCCACTCCCTCTCCCAGTCCCACCAGAACAATCAGCGGCCGCAACAACTACGTCCCCCCGCCCGTCTTCCACGTTGTAAAAGTGCCACCTGTCAACGGCTAGTTCCTGCAGGGTCTTCTGCACCTCGGGATCCCGCGGCCAGCCGAAGGTGTTCTGGTCGTCCAGATACTGCCTGTGGCCGAAGAACTCCGGCTCGGCGGCTACTCTGCGGCCGGCGAGTTGCTGCCTGCGCACATCAGCTTTGGGAGTGAGGCCCGTGATACCCTTCCGCAGAACGGAGGGCACCATCAGAAGCGGTGAAATCACCATCGTCCGCTTCACCGTCTGCTCACTCAGAAAAGAATCGATCGAGGGGCCCGCCAAGGTTTGCAAGGCGGCGGAGACAACTTGGCTCGCACCACTCGTGGCAGCTGCAGGCCCATCTCCCTTCTCGTACGAGAACGGGGGGCCCTTGGAGTCCAAGAGACTCCCTCCACCTCTATCCGAGCCCTGGTCCTGCTTCGGCACTTCAGCAGCCAAATTGGTTTTTCTACTACTCGCGGCAAAGACGTCTCTCGCTGTTTGCGAGAACGCGTTGCTCTCTTTTTCGGACGATTCTTCCATCCTCTCGCGCGTGAACTTCAGCCCCTGCCACTCCAGTCGTCTCCGACGCAATCGCTCCAACGCCTCCAGGCGAAAAGACAGCTGCCTCTCCTCCAGCAGCTTCTCAAAACTCCGGGTGGCGACCACCAGGGGAGAGGCTGGTAGAGTGGGATCTCTATTGACAGACCATTGATCAGCATAAGTAGGCGCCGTCCCCATTCTTCCCGTTTTATCCAGCACAGGGGTCTTTCCGTAGGTTCCTCGGGGAGACTCTGGACGCAGTGCGACAGTCCTCACGGCGTGTTCTACAATCTTCACGACGGAGCTTTCGTCACGACTTGTTTCCGCACCGGTTGCACCTCCCCGAATGAGAAACGCCTCCTCCAGGTCCACCATTTCCTTCGCGGCGTCGACCAGGATCGGCGCATAGTCGCGGCGCCACACGCAGCCGGGCACCCGGTGACAGTCGTGTTCGTACCAGAACGAATCGCACCGCCTCGAGAGCAGGTCAGCAGCGCCGGCTACAGCTTTATTTGTCCTTCTTGCTGATGCTGCAGCTGCTCCACTGTGGAGGTTCTTCTTGAACACTTGTTCATCTTCGCCAGGAACATCAACCATGTTTGGGTGTAGCGCATCCGCGTTTTCCGCTCGGCGGGCCGCCTCGAGGACGACGCCCAGGACCGCCTTGTTCCACACCACGGCGGGGCCGTCCTCGCATATTCCGACCCAGAACGAGGGGCGCCACCATTCGGTTGCAAACCTGCTCTTGTCCCCGGTTGCAAAGGATCCGAGACCACTCTGCTCGAAAAAAGACGCGTGCTCGATCACAAGCGGTTTCCACACTCTGTGCTCGAGGTCCGAAACCACAGCGGAGAGCTGATGTTCGAGTAGCGAGGAGGTGATCTTCGTCGAGCCCCCCTGCTGCTGCTCACGATCACCCTCACGCCGACTGCCTTGCGAGTCTTCGCTGGCCATGTAGTCCACCAGTCGATGTCGAAACAGCGAGCGGTAGAGCGCAGTCAAGCCCTCGTCCGCGGCTTCACGACCCCGACGGGCACGGGGGGCTTGCTGTTGCCCTACTGGAGGGCTCCCTGTCGCAATATTCTCGAGAAAGCGGCGCAACACATCGTTATCATCGTTGATCCTGTGAAACCGCACGGCCGTCAGTGAGTCAGGGCTGGCGTGCATCGCGAGGCGATGCTGCAGTTGCGGACTGCCGCCACTGTTGGACAGTCGTTTCGAGAGATCTCGTAAAAAGCTTGCTTCGTCCAGCTCCACCGTAGCCGGGGGGACGGAAGATTCTTGTCGCGTGGAAGCAGCAGCTGCGGCTTCCCCTTCCTCTGCGCTGGCCCCTCCTTGTGCAAACGACTCGACACGACCTCCACCAGCATGAGCTCCATCGCCGTCGTGAGCCTTCATTCCGCCATGGGGCTCGTGGATGACGTCCTCCGAGGACGTGTCCTCCATCGTCACGTCGTGCTCTGGTGACCCGGTCTCGGCATTCTCGTGCTGGTCTCTGCTTCCGCCCACCGCTGCTTCCAGGTGTCTCAGGTAGTCGCCGACGACCTCCGGTCGCCACCGGGTTCGCGGAATCCGGAAGTTCTCGCGCACCACCTGCTGCAGGCGGTCGGGCGAAAACGCGCCGTCGATCTCCGCCGCGGACGCTTCCACGATGTACTCGTCGTAGCTCTGGGCCTCCGAAAACGTGATGATCTCAAGGTGTTCTTGTCTGTGCCACACGTGGTACCTTCCCTCTCCCTTCACCACCGCCGCCCCTCCCCGGCCGCGCAGTATCCAGCCGGGGAGGACCACGAACGTGTCGCAGTGGCCCCGCAACTGCTCAAAATCCTCCGGCATCAGCCAGTGCACCGTCTCCAGCAACTGACAAACCCGGCCGAGCGAGACCCGGGACAAAAGGAAGTACTGTTTGCCGTACCGCCCGAGCGGGGGCGTCTCCTCGGCGTGCAAAGTCTGCTCCCGTTCCTCGCGCGCGTACATAACGGCCTTGCAAATTTGCGGCGTCCAATACATCCCCTGCCCAAACCAGTGACCGGCGGGGGCGCGATTTGTGTTCGCCGCTCCGTCGCCGCCCTCGTTGGGGGCGTCTTCTTTTTCGGGGGCGGAGGTTCCGCTGTTCCCCGTTTCTTCCTCGAGGCCGCTTCCCACCGTTTCTGCGTGCATTTTCTTGGCCAATTTTGCGATGATGCTGAGGCGCTTTTCCGCCTTGTATCGCTGGGCACGGGAACTCGATTTCGTGGTCAGAGTGCTCGGGCGCAGCTCGACGTCGCTCGGATCATAGTTCCAACCCCGCCTGCCTGTGGCCATGCGCAGCGCGTTTTCGTGCGTGGACCCGTGCCACAGGTAGTACTCATTCGTCGACAAATCGGTGTGGAATGGCTTGTTCTTTCGGGTTCTTGCAGAAGCGGTCCTCTTGTTTGTTGTTGTGCCGGAGGTAGAAGTTGCTCCACCAGCATCCGACTCCTGCGCGCTGGTGGTGGTTTTCTTCTTCTTCAAAATATCGCTCAGCCGCTGCACCGAGTCAGGCTCGAAGAAAGACGGAAGGATGCTGTTCGCACGGAGCACGGTCTGCAGGTCCATTGAAATCGTTTCACGACGACCTTCGTCCCCTTGTTCCGCATCCGCCCCCACCGCATGATCTACTTCCCACTTAAAGTCCGCGAGGTCGTAACTCATAACCCCCACGTGCACAGGATGCTGGTTGATCTGTCTGCGGCAGTCGTTGTGAACACCCCTCCGGATGCGGCGCTTCCGCAAACAGCCACCCACGCAAGCTGCCGATGTCCCCGCCCCGAAATTAACCGCTTTTTCATGATAACGCAAATCTTCCTCCTTACAAAACGGGTTCTGGTGGAAATCGGCTGCGGCACCGCTCTTTCGCAGCCCACAGTTGCCACAGCTGCGTGTGACCCACAGTTGGGTGGTACCGGACGGGAACTTCGACAAAACGTTGTACTTTCCGACGCGATGGTTTCGGTCGGAGGAAAAAGTCACCGGCGCGAGGTGCTCTGCGGGAAAGTTCGTATGTCCAGTCGAGGGCCGAGCTTTTCTCCGTTCGTAGTAGTGGTTGCCCGTGCCGACGTCAATGCCGCCATCTTTTTTTCTTCTGAAAAGAGTAAACCACGAGGGAGACGTCGCTGTTCTTCTTGTTACAGTTGTACTAGGACTAGCACCTGCATCTTGCTCCTGAAGATGTGCGGGGGTCGACGATGGGCCCCCTCCTGCCACGGAAGTGGTGCCACCTCTAAGACCAGATTGCCAGTATACAAGCTCCGGCTTCGACGTCTGTGTAGTTGCATCATCATAGCCCGCCGGGTTGTCCCCCGTCGCAACCGCAGCCTCCATCGTTGCCACTGGCGTCATATTTTCCGGCATTTTTTGCACCGTGAATACTGGGTCCTCGGTATCGCCCGACATTTGTAGCGTTCGCAGTACCCCGGAGTAGTACGCCTGATTGAAGCGGACCTTGCGCATTCTTTTTTTTAACGCTGCGTACGCCGTCCAATATACTGCATTCTCGAACCGTTCGATCGAGGTCACCATCGCCCGAGAAAACAGGCACTCGTTCCCCAACCACTCCCGCAGCCTGGGCAGAATCAAAAGCAATTTTTCAGAAGAAGTAACAGCACCTTCCGCCATGTCGTGCAGTTGCTTCGCGGCGCCGACCCAGGTTCCCGCCCTCCCGTCGCTTTTGCTCAGCGGCTCGACAACCCCCTCTTCGTCGCGGCTGCAGCAGCCCGTTCCCGCGGCGCGGTCTGCTCTATCAGCTCCTTCCACTTTCCGCGTCGAGGCACCCCCGGTGCGGCGGCAAATAAATCTCTGCGATCCACCGGCGGGGTACACGTCCCGCATGCTATAGTTTACGCCGCAATTGTTTGCGAACCTATGCTTCGCTCCGCAACTGAGCCTGCCGTACTGCATCATGAACTCGACGCTACGCAGAAGGAATGTGGCCTGCGGGTCCACCACCTTGGCGGCCTGCTCCAAAACGGGGTCGCTGTGGTGGAACGGATCGTGCGGCGGGTGGAACCTTCGCTCCTCCACGACGCGGACGGGTTCGGGGCCGAAAAACACCAGCTCGGGCCCTTGCTCGGACTCCTCCCAGTTGCCGTACTGCGTCTCTTCCGAAAAAGTCACCCCGATCTCGTGCACGTTGGGGCAGAAGATTTGAGTTGTAGTATCCTCGTCCGCGCAGTACATCAGCCGTGCTGTGTCCGCGCCCATGATACGAACCGCTCTCCCCAACTCCGAGGTCGCCCGCGCCAGTTCCCGCCGCTTCAACGCCTCCTCCTTCAACATCGCCTTTGGATGCGTGACATCAGAATCTACTCCTTCATAATCATCACCGCCAAGTGAAGATGTTCCAGTGATGATGTCATCATCCGCCATCAACTCTTTCACGCCCTTGACTCCCAACTCAGCCGCCAATTTCTCCACGTGAACCGGTAAAGGACAACCGCGGAAGTAGCGACTCCTGACAAAAGAAGTAGATCCCTTTTTAGGAACGTCGCTGGAAGATGAAGGACCACTTCCGCTGAAGATGGACGAAGATGAGAGGTAGTGGCGCTTCTGTTCTTCTGGGAGAGTTTTTTCGTCGAACTCAACCTGTTTCGCCACCAGATCGGGCGTGTTCTCTACGAAAGACCACTGTAAGGAGGTGGCGCGCCGCCTCGCGGGGACCACCTCCTGTGGGCCTGCACCTTCCTCGGTTCTTTCCGTTCCCTCCGCCCGGGAGGTCCAGTTCGTCATGCCCAAAAGTTGCCGCACCGTCTCCAGTCTTGCTGTGGCCTTCTTGTCGGCCACGAGCACATCGGTTCCGTCCTTCGTGACTACGCGGCTTTTGCCCGTGTCCGGATCCACGAACCCCCTTGCAATTTCGGCGCGCACCTCGGCTGCTTTTCGCTCATCATCGGCATACTTCACGTCCACTGGCACGCTTCCTTCCAAGTAGTTCACCGGCATGTCGACCACCGTCCGCATTTTCGATTCCACGTCAAGGTACAGCGCGCCGACGCGCTGCGCACTGGCTTGACTTGCGGCCACTTCCGGGAGATTGTCACCAGGGAATATCGGGTTAAGCCGCTCATGCAAGAGAATTTTGCCTGCTTTTTCATCCTGCTGTTGTGTTGCGGTGCTGGAAGTGTACTGGAGATCTGCCACGCTCCACCTGTCGCTGTGCCACCTGTTCTTTTCTGGATCCCGCTGGCTCTTTTCCGCGTCGCGGTCGACGTGCGCTTGGCGTTGCGTCGCGAGCGCGATAAGCGTCGGCAATGGCTTCGGGCGGTACACAATTCGAGCGGCCTCGCGAGCAGTGCCGAAAGCCGGATTGTCGGACACGATCCACTGCGAGCTATCGGGCGGCTCCTCCTCCAAAATTTTGCGATTTTCCTCTTCGACGTCCGCTACACCACGGCCCGCCATTTTTTTCTTCCGAGCGTTCACAAGCGGCTGCTTCTTCTCGTACGCCTCCTCCATCAACTCGCGGTTCGCTTTCTCCGCCCCGACCTGAGTCAGCAACCAAGGGGACTCGTTCTGGGGATACATGGTTTGCTTCACGTGGTACGGGAACTCGTCCAGTGGAAGAAACCAGAATCGCGGGTCCCAATACACGGGCGGATTGTCTTGGGAATCCGTGTTCGGCGCAACGCCCGCCACCTCGCGGAAGTGATGCAACGCGGCGCCAACCTTTGCAACTTCTACCGGTTGTATGTTGATTTCTTCTTCTTCCACATGATCCCGCCGGTGCTCTTCCTCTCCCCCGTCCTGGTGTGAACCTCGTAAAGCTTCGGGGCCAACTTCCGCCGGACGCCGGGGAGCAACAGCTTCAATCATCGGCTCCAGAGACCGGAAGCGCCTTTCGCCGTGGAGGTGTTGTCTCGCCCCGGAAAATAAGGTGGTTTTGCGTCCTTCTCCTTGCGTGTCAGATTGAAGCCGGAAGTGCCATATGCGAGAACCTGTAGCTTTCGTTGCAGATTTTTGCTCATCTTCGCCCCCTCGAATAATGTGCCACTTTTGCAGAGAGGAGTCCCACACTCGCACTTCCTTTTTGTATGCTTTCGCGATCACTTCTACCAGTTGCAGCGCCTCTCCTACGGTCTTCGTTTTATTCTGTGCAATTTCCAGCCCTAGAAACGCTGGCTTCCAGAGCGCTGCACCATCGCTCCGAGAAAACGCTCTCTTCACGAAGTTTTGATGCTCCGCGATCTTCCTCCTCCTGTGCATTACCCGCTTCATCGACGGTTCTGGGTGCTCTTGTTTTCCTGTCCCGCCCTTCGTCCCTGGAATGACCGCCGCCGGGCCTTCTTTCTCCAGTTTGGCGGCGGCGCTCTGTTCCGCCTTTGCGTGCGCTTCTAGCCGCTCGACGTTCAGCACGTCAATCACTTGCGGTTGCGCGACGTTTCCGCTGCGAAGTGGTCCCCTCACGGAGTCCTGCTGTGTTCTTGAGGTGTCGAACTCGAACTCGAATTCCACCATTCGCTGCAGCGCTTCCCATACTGTCAAGGGCGCTGCTGCGGCGAGAAAGTTGAACACCTGAAAATTCATCCGGCGACTGCCCGTGTCTCGTAAAGTCCTGCGCAAGACGACCTTGGGTGCTGCGCAGGAGGTAGTCACAGTGGCGGCCCCAGCGTGCTGGGGAGACGAGTGATAGCCGTGGTAGGACGACGCGTGCTCAATCTCTATCAGCGGAAGCAGCCGCAACCCGCTCATGTTAAACAAGAGATCATCCAGGGTAGCGGTGGAAGACGGAGCAGCTGCGCCAGCGCTAGTACCAGCACCCCGACCTGCCTTCTCTTCGGTCTCCAAGATGCGCGTGGCGTCCTCTTCAAGCGACCCCGGTGCCGCGATGGTGCCTAGCAGAACGAGGGGCTTTTGCGCCGTCGTTCCGGGTCCATGGTCTTTGGTGCCAGAAGGAGCGGAGCTCTTCTCGCTTGCTGCTTTTGTGCCGGTACGAACGGCGCCAGGCTGTTCCTCCACCTCGAGAAACTGAAAACTTCCCCGCCTCCAGGCGGCAAAGTCGAGCCCAGGAACCTCCGTTCCGGCTCGAAAGTCATCTGATGACGATTTGCCCTCTTCGTCTGCTGGGCCGCCCGCACCGACTCGTGTCTCCTCCACCATTCGCCGCAGAGCTCTTGCAGCAACGAGAGCTCTCGGGTTTTCCTCTTGTTGCACGCGCAACGAAGACTGGTCTTCCGGCACTTCCGCACTCATTGACTCGTCAAACAAGGTCCTCAGCCGTCTCTTCAAAAACTCTTTGCTCCGGAGTGCCAGCCCTCGGGATCGGGGGCCTGGTGGAATCTCGGCAGAGGGGGCGCTCTCTTCTTGGCGGGTGGGAATTTCGGTTCTCAACCTTTTCAAGGCTCTCAGGGCAGACTCCGTCGCGTCCGCACCACCCTCCTGCTCCTGCTTCGTACTTCTGCCTGTAGCTTGCATCCTCTGCTCCTCCTGGAAGACTTCTGACAGCCGATTTTTCAGGGAAAGGCGGCGTACCTTTGCAACCACTGTCTGCTCAAGAACGTCGTCGCCTCCCTCGTTAGCGTTAGCAACACCTCCCGAGGGACCACCACTTGAGACCTTCATTTCCTCGACAAGCTTCCGCAGCGCCTCAACTGCCGCATCCGTAGGGTCTGGCGCAGCTCTTCGACGGTTCAAGAAAGGCATAAAAGACTCGTGTCCACCAGGAGAAGACGAGCTGCCGAAGACTCGTGTCCAACATTCACCATGCAGTGCGCAGAAAACAATATGCACTTCCCTACCCCCCAGGATCTCCGCCAAAAATTCGAAGCGTCGCACGAGCTGCTTCTGCGGTTGTTCGTAGTGGGTATCGGCCATTACCCCTGCACCTGCAGCTTCCTGCATGGCTTGCGTCGATAAGTCTGCCCAGGTTTGCCACACGTTTTTCCACTCTGAAATCAGAGCTCGCCTCGCTGAATGACCAGCTCCTTCACCTTGGGAAATCAAAAGATCCTCAAACATGTCCAAAAAGTGGGTCTGGAACAAAGAAGTTTGCAATTCCGCGCCCCCCTGCACCCTTCTCATTTCCTCCATATCCAGATTTGAAGATAGCGGCACGCAATAGGCCGTTTCATTACTCCTCCCTCCACCACCACCGGAGAGGTGATCAAGGAGAGAGGCTCCCTCGGCGCCGTTCGTAGGAGGTGCGGGTAACCGAACGTACCAGGCGGTGTTCCGCGCATCTCGAACAGCTTTCTTTTCGGGGCGCCAATAGATACCAGGT
>RXOD01004476.1:0-21759 GCA_005223375.1 Amoebophrya sp. AT5.2
GGTCGAGCCGCTTTCGCGGCTGTCTTCGAAAGGCAGCGGAGGCTCGAGCAGCTCTGCGTCGCGGGGGTTCAAGTCGAATGCAGAACTCATCAAGAAACGCGCTGCGGCCACTGCGAAACGATCCCCGGCGAAAGTTGTTGGAGGCGTAACAGGGAGCGGTGCGGTATCTAGACCGAGCGCAAGCGGAACGTCGACGCCTCGCGGATCCACGGCTGGGATAGCCGTGAACAAGAACTCGTCGTCGCCGGGAGACGGTGGTAAGCACGACACGAAAGCCGAAACGACTTCGCAAGGAGGCGGTGCGGCGAGTGAGACCGATGGCGGCGCTGTATCGTCGAGTCCGTCGAAGCAGAGCGTGGCCCTAGAACAGCCTACCCCGAGCAAGCGCCACAAGCCAAAATCGGCCGCGGAGCGTGCTCGAGAGCAGCGTGAATTGGAGGCAAAGGAAAAGGCGGCGCGCGAGGCGGAGGAAGCGACTCGACCACCGAAACCGGCGGAAGATATCGGACAAGCGATAACAAAATCTGGGAGTGTGGCAAAAGCCGCGACCGAGAGCAAAGTGCTGCGACAGCAGCTGTCGGAGGTTCTCCATGTTTCCGGTTTGGACGATATATTTTTGTTTCCGTACTACAACTATATGCACCCTACCCTCATGGTCACGGTCGTACGTAACCTCCTCTCGATGTTGTCAACATCATCCCCTAGGTACTCTACCAGGAGGAGATGAGTCTGCTCGAGGAGCTGCTGCACGGGCATTCTTCTGAGCTCACGATACATCCGACGCTCGATGCGCGCAACGTGCCTGGCGGCTGCGACTTCTATCTCACGCCCTCCAATCCGATCATCTTGCGGGCGGAGGTGCCGAAAGGCCTGCGTTGCGTGGTGCATTTCGGCGTCCTCGAAACGCACCTGTATGGATTGCGGCTGATGGCGTTGCAGGTGCAGAATGAAATCGGCGGTGGCGCTGGAGACAAGGGTGAAAAGTTTTCGAGCGGAAAGGCGAAAACGAAGAACAAAGCTAAGGCGGACGCTGCGTCGAAGAACAACGACATGGCGATCTCCTTGTTATTTCTGGAGCCCGACGAAGCAGACCAAGCGCTGCGAGAAATTGAGGAAGAACTGGAAATTCAAATACAAGTGATACCGAATGAATTGCTGCCGTCGTAATCGTAGACGGGCACAACAGTGAGAGTAAGAGATGCAGTGAGGTACGCCGCGAAGTGTTGGCAGAGAAATTCATTGCAACAGTAAACTAAATGGTCGGACGAGTTTTGGCTTCAACCAAGTGAGAAAACATCGCGACAAAAACCGGCCGAACAAAGCAAAACGCTGCAACCGTAGGCGACATATTGCAATCAATAGTGTGTGTCGACGCTGTTTGTGCGCTTTTCAAAGTTGTTTTCGAGAGAGCAAAGGAAGCTATCGATCGCGCTTGCCTTGCGGGGCAAATGAGAGATCGCTGAGAGTTTTCGCAGCCCGCAAATTTTGCCCTGGTTTTCCACGTACTGGCACGATGCGCGTGATTGAAAAATGCAAAAATAACGCAAATTCAAATAATAGTAATTGCGACAAGCCAGGCTAGTTCAAGTAGTAGTTGCACGCGTAACGCGTCGTTTTTTGTTGAAGCAGTTTCTTTTGTATAATCAATCAATCTACTTATAATCCCTGTACAGAACAAGAGCAAGACTAAAATGATGGATCTGAAGAGCGCACTGGGCGTGCTCGGGCTGTCTCCCGAAGAGTGCAATGAAACTGCCATTCGGCACAACTGGCGGCTGCGCGCACGGCACTGCCATCCGGACAAGAATCCAGGGCTCGAAGAGGACTTCGCGCAGCTGCAGACGGCCCTCGAGCTGGTTCTCAAAGCGCTCCAGAATGGCCTAGTTGGAGCCGCGGCGGCGCTGGCGGGCGCCCCGGGTCCGGTACAAGCTCAAAGAAATCGCACAGCGGGCGCGACCGACCGGCATGGAGCAGACGTTGTGCAGGATGAAATTGCAGCTCCTGCTTCGACTAAGCCCATGCGCGAGTCGGAACGACTGGATAAGTTCGCGTTTGGCACGCAGTTCGGGTCCGACAAAATCGACTTCCGGTATTTCCAGCCTGCCCCGATAGACTTGCTGCTGGCCGGTCTCACTCGGTCGAGAACGGGTTCCTTCGCCGGGGCGCAGTTGCAGGATAAGGGGGAAAGAAGTAGCGATCCCCACCTCCAACTCGAAGGACTCAGCGGCGACTGCGCGCTCGCACAGCGCGGGGAACACGCCGACACCATGCTCGCAATCGCCACGCAGCAGCTCCAGCTCGAAATTGCACAGAACAACGGGGCTTTCGACCTCTCCACCAGCGCGAATTTCCAGATGGTGTGGCGCTGCAAGAAGTGCGATCCCGCTTCGTCCACCTGCTGCAGATTGAAGCCGAAAAAAGCGCTGTGCATCTGCGGTCACAAGCTGTGCGACCACGTCTTCTCGAAGAATGGTACGATCGGAAACGGATTTCGGAGCAAGAAGGGCCCCTGTCGCGCGTTCAAGTATCACGTGCAGCAGGGCGCGTGGGAGGTGCGGTGCGCCTGCAAGCACAAGCGCGTGGACCACAAACCACACATGCTCCCGGACGGCAAGACGCAGGTCTTTACCTGCTGCGGGCACGTGCCGGGGCAGCGAAATAAGAAGTGCGGCTGCAAGGACTTTGAAGCGAGCTGGGTGTGCAACTGCGGACACTCCTGGGCAGACCACGAGACGGTGCTGTGCTACGTCGGGGGCTACGGGAGCCTGAGCAAGGCGCTGTTCGGCCGCGAGTGGGTGAGCGGTGGGCTCCGGGTGGAGTGCGTGGAGATCGCGGAACAAGCGCGAGACAAGTGGGCCGGGCAAGCGGCGGAGCAAGTAGCGATGGGAGTGCTGAGCGGAGAGGAGGCGAAAAAAAAGGCGGGGCGGTTCACGGAGCGGTAAGTATAGCTGTACGACTCACGTTAAAGTGTCGCTGGCGAACGTCAAAAACGTCAGGGTTCTTGTCTGATCAAAAATTCCCAATGAACTACAGGCTGAAAATCTCTCGCGTGGCCGAGGCGCGCATGCAAGAGGCCGTGGACGACCTTGGTACGCAACTCGAGGCGCCGCCGAAGCAAATGAAGGTCGTGTTTCCGAAGCAGGGGATAGCGTTTCGCTCCAAACCACAGTTCGACGACCGGACGCCGAAGGTGGCGAAAGTAGGGGAGGTGTTTTCTGGTCGAGTGTATTCGACCTGGTTTAAGGTGACGGATACTGGGGATCTCGAGGATCTCTTCCTTCCTCTCTATTCCAAAGACGGCAAGCACACGATTCTCGAAGAAGTGCCCTCGTTCGGAGCCACTCTCCAGAGGTCAGTGCAGAACGCAGAGTATGAAGCACTTGAAGAGGAAGTTGTGGAGGAGATTCCAGACGAGGAAGATGAAAGTTTTGGCGAGACGCATGGCGGAGCACGGGGCGGAGTAGAGCATCGCCAAGAAGTGCAAGTCGTGGATTTACGGAAATCCAGTGACCAGCACCGGCCTGTGAGTACAGCGGGCTCGAGTCGCAGCACCGACGAGCAGCTGCGGTCGACTTCGACCGGAGCGGGCGCCTTCTCGCAAAAAATCTCATTCGCCTCCTACTTCGAGCGCAACGCAAAGCTGTTTTCAGATACCATCCCCCTCGAAGGAGCCGTGGCTGAAAAAGGACAGGCAAGTGATTGACTATGATGTCATACTTGTCATTGGTTTAGACTCACTGCGATTTGCATGATTTTCGTTTTCGATCAATCTGTCTTTTTTTCGTCGTAGTAAGTAAGTACATTCATTCTAACACTAACGTACAGCCCTCTGTATCTCAGGACACCGCGTTGTCGGAACGTCGCGGAACGCCAGAGAATGGAACGCAACGCGCTTGCACTGAGATGCCTTATGGCGGCCGCCGCGATCACGCAGAGCAGCCTGTCCGTCCATCTCCTGTAAATAAAACCAGCGCGCAGGAGCCTCGCCTGAATCTGTTGAAGCGCAAGATCGGGCGACCACGGGCCGAACCTCCGCCGCGGCAGCCGATGCGAACGTTCCAGGCAGCTGAAGAGCAGGCCCGCGCGCAACTGTGGCGGCCGTTGAGTGTTGCAGAGGTGTCGTCGGTCGATGTGAACGGGGACGACGGCTTCGGCGATGTGATTTTTGACGAGACGGAGCCGGAAGCCGAACAGGTGGAGGACGAAGTCCACCTTCAGAAGCTGAAAGCAAACATCCTGAAGGTGTTTCCGCCATCTTCCGAAGCGATGTCTCCTGGCGACGAGGACCCGGGGTTTATGCAGCTGATGGGAAGTCAGTCTCGGTCTACGACGACCTCCGCTAGAACAGCGGGCGAGTGCGCTGACCACGACAGGGTGTCGGAAGCTAAAGCGCCAATCGCGAGACTCACCCTCTTGAAAAGAAAGCTGCGAGCGAAGGCGTGAGGCAGCGACGTAAGCAGGAGGAGGCCTACTGAAACCGTGGCAGTGGCTCCTTTTTTGAAAAGATACGCAGTGAGCATGTAAAAAGCACTTTGTTTGGAACTGCTAGCTTACGCCACCCTGTGCCCGGGAACGGCCTACCATAAACCATAACTGCCGAACTTTTTTTGTGCATCGCAATCGCTTCCGAGTCCCGAAGCAAATCGGAGAGCAAGAAGTACTGGCGGCGGCGATGCCTGGCGCGCTCGAGGTTTTGTGCTGGAAGCCTTTACTTTCGTTCGAAACAAAATTATGCTCGCTTTCGCTCACATTGTCACCGGCATTGATCGTGGCGCTCATTTTTTTTTGTTCGAGGATCTTGTCTTGAAGATCGTGATCGTGCACGATCTTCGTAGCTGGGTGGTTAACTAAGTATCGGGCTCCAACGGCAACGTCTCATTATCCGTAGTTTCTTCGCAGGGAGAGGGAACACGCATCGCTACAGTGGAAAAAAGCCGCTTAATTTTTCACATTCAGTCATAGTCGAAACAGATTCATCGAAACTAAACACGAGCACGACTGCTTTTTTCTATAATTTTTCAGAATGGTGATGCAGGAAGGGGACTGCTATTTGTACCACGACGGTACGTCCTTGCTCTTCGTGGGGGTTCACAGAAGCGAAAAGAAAAGTCCCCTGGGTCGATGCTTCGCGCACGAGGCGAGGCGAGACGACGCCACCGAAGCGCTCCCGAAAGGGGGGCCAGAAGTAGTGCCTCCAGGCCAAGGAGCGGCATGGAGTGCGTTCTATTTGAAGGGGGCCGATCCGCTAAAATGCTTGCCAATATCGAAGTACTGCGTGCACTCCAAGGACCTCGCGAAGCGTATCCGCGCAGCTCTAGGCGACAGCCTTGGGCCGGGCCTCCCGAACTTGGACCGTTCCAAATTTCGCGACGGAGCAGACGGCGCGACGTTGACAGGCAGCTTCGTTGACGGCTCCGCTGGCACGCCTGTGACCATGGACATGCATGCGGATGCGCAGTCGCCGAGCCTCAGCGTCACGAGCGTGTCGCGGATCGATAAGGAGCAGGAGCAGGGTGGCTGCGACACAACAGTAGACGAGCTGGTAGGCAGCATGACCCCTGCGGGGTCCGCATCTGCTACGGTTGTAGACAGAGACGAGTGCGGAGGAGGTTCCCGCACAGGACTCGGCAGCCGCCCTCCGGCAGGAGGCGCAGCAGGTTCCTCCAGCTCCGCCTATGCCGGTTCGTCGTCTTTCCGCGGATTTGTCCGGGGAAAAATCGCGAGCGCGGAAGACGTCGAAAAAACGACCCCGAAGCAGACGCAGGCCTTCGAGGAGTCTTTTCGCAGCCACCCGAAATTTGACCCGAATAAGGCCGGGACGAAGCGGGACGGGATGAAAATTTTCACGGCCAGGCTGAACTTGACGACGCAGGCGAAGAAATCGGGCCCCGTAGCTGTCGACCCGATAATCGCGCTGGCAATTTCTGCGACAGGTTCGCGGCCGACTACCGAAAAGCATCTGCCCGCGATTTTCGGGGCAGATCGATTCCTAAGAGCAGAAATGGTGGGTCCGGGGACGACGGCGGGGGCGGAGTTTGATTGGATTCCGGACCAGTTGCAGCTCCTCGGGCGGCAGTGGGTTCCGCTGTGCTTGGAGACGGACGCCAAAGATGCTGTATGGAAGGACGTTGATTTGGACGTGACTGCATGCAGTTTTACGACCACTACCGCTGGCAGCTCGGTTTCCGGCGTTTCGTCAGGCTCTACATCAGCGGGGGGAAAGACTAGCACAGTAAGGATGTGGTGGTTCGCGGCGGGCGAGCTCGGTGGTGGAGGCGCCAGCGGCGACGGCAGCGGCAGCACAGCAGGAGGAATTTGCCCGTACTCGCTTTCCGACGTCCTCTCCTATATGACGGGCGGACAGGAGGACGAGGTGGAGAGGATCCGGGCTGCGGGGTCGCTCGACAAACGCATCAAGAAGATTCTTATGAGCACCGTGATTCCGACGGTTGAAGTCCCACCAGACTGCATCAAACCCATTGACGACCTGAAAAACCGCGGCGGCTACCTTCAAACTGAGGGGGCCTCGATTATGGGAGAGGGGTTGGCGAGAAAAATTTCGCATGCCGCCGGCTACGACTACATCCCAGGCGCGATCCAGGGGCGCTTCAAGGTCGGCCTAGCGAAGGGCACGTGGGTGGTGAACAAGGACCCCGCCGATTTTAGTTTGTACATCGCGAAGGACATGGGCAAGTGCGCCATCACGTCGGAAGTCCTGAACCGCGCGACCCCCCGCGAGCGCACTTTCGAACTCAAGACCCATCCAGGGATGGCTCCGGAGTTTTCCGAGCCTCGAACGGACGGTATAAGCAGGGAGGTCATCGCACTTCTCGAGCACCACATTGAGCCGCAGAACCAGGGAAAGTTCGTGGACACTCTGCGGAAGATGCAGTGGGAGGAAGTTGAACGCGTATGCAATTTGTGCAGGGACGAGAAAAAAATCGAAGAACTTGTCCGCGCGGATTCGGCAAGGTACCAAAAACCGTGGAAGGTGCACTTGTTGTCCGTTTGCCGGAGGTTTTTGGAGGCGGGATTCGATTTCTCCGACCCACCAGTGCTGCAGGGATTGATGGCTGAGTACATCACGTCCACAAAACTATATGGGCTATTGCGCGAAGGTCCGGGCGTGGTACGGGCCTACTCTCAGGCGTCGTATACGGCGTACATCGAGCCCGACTGGTCCCGGAAGCTGAGGGAGGGAGAGGTCTGCTTCAATCGGGTAGCGCCTCGCGGGAGAAGTGGCAGCACTGGCGTCAGCTCGCCTTCGGGGTTTGACGTTAGTGGTAGCCCCGGCACATCCGTCGCGATCTATCGCCCGCCTGGCACTCTGCCGACCGACATAATTGTAAGGAAGCTACTGCCGGAGATTGTTGGGAGTGGGTATCATACCGAGAACGTGCTCTCGTGCTCGTGTGACGCAGAAGCGCAGGGTCCTTGCGACGCGGAAGCGCTGGCCGGAGACTTGGACGGGGACAAGTCCACCTTTACGATGGACCCACGACTGACAAACTTGCTCCCGGCAACGCTGAAGCAGCCGAGTGAGGCTGTTCTGGGAAGGATGATAGAGGTGCTGTCTTTTTGATTGCATTCAACAGGTACGCCCCGGCGCGTTGCTGGTCTAAGTGATGTTTTATGTTTGTAATGTAGCTCTCAACTGAGTTCTTGATAGCGAAGACGTGTTTGATTTGGATTGCTCGCTCTTACTGAAACCAGGTAGATAAAATTTTGGAAGATGGAGGTGGCTGCGAAATCGACAGTCCGGCGCCACATCCTGAGTCTAGCCGCGCGCTCTTGCAGGAGATACGCCGCAAATCAGCCGACGCCAAGAAGATGGGCTTCCTCTATGTGGAATGGCTGCGCGAGGCGGATAAGAATGGTCTCGGCACTGAGAAGGCCATGGCGCTGGCCAAGCTCTATAAGGCGAGTCTCGACAGCAAACTGACTCCCGCGAAGGAGAAGCGCGCGAGGGCTGCTGCTGGCCTGGGTAAAGCGCCGCGTCCGTTGATGGTCCCGAGCTACTACCGCGCGAGCAAGTACAAAGCAGTTGTCCCGAGCACGTCTTATGCGAGCAGCCGGGCTTGCGGGGAGTTGTTCAAGCGGGCGCGCGAAATTCACGACAACAAAGGCGAACTTTTGTACCCTCGGATGCTGCAGCACGGCTCGTTTTCGGGTGGAGCAAGCGTTACTACTCGAGAACTTCTAAGCAACTACGACGCGCCGGCCGGTCACGGGTCTCACACTACAAAAGCGAAGGAGGTGCTGCAGGTCTACGAGGGCCTCTACGCGGACATGTATAAGAAAGTCGAGGGCTTGGAAAATGCTGCCGAGCTTGATATGGTCGAAGCAAAAGCCGAAAGATGTCTCCCCACCGATTTTGCACAACAAAAAAACAATCCCGCACTGGTATACGCGATGCTGGTGCAGGCGTGCGGTAGGTTTCGGAGCTCGATCGAGCGAAAGGCCACACGAAGCATCTATCCGCGACTGGTCTCCGCGCCGTTCGTTGCATTGTTTTATTATTTTTGGGAGCCGCTTGCTGCCCTGCGGAAACCACAACTAGCCGCGGCGAAGGCGAACAGAGAAAGCCAAAGAGCGGAAGCGGCCGAGACCGGCCGCCATCGTGCACCGGCATCGTCTGGTGACGCAGTGGGGACTACAGCTCCTCTGGCTTCGGATTCGTACCAGTCCGCCTACACTTTCGGCGGCCCCATCGAGGTCAACCACGGCCAGCCCATGTTTCAGCTGGTTTCTCGTTCCGACGTACGCGCCAATAAGGGTGATGCCAAAGGCGCCGACCGGTTCGACACACACGTGATGCGCAGCCTCAAACCCTTCACGCAGACCGACCTATCGCATCGCGACATTTACGCGTCCGTGCCGTGTCCGAATTGCACACGTCCACAGCAAATCACCATCGAAGCGGCGCGCGACGTGCCCGGGGAGCTGCAGGGTCTAGAAGATGCGGAAGAAGTGGAAAGGGCGGGGCAGAGTGACCACCAGCGAGCCAAAACTGCAAAGCCAAACTGCATTGCCGCAACCATCTGGGGAACGGCGCCCGACTACGTGCTCGGGGCGTTGGTACTTGGGCGTTCGTTGCGGGAGGAGCACGAGCGGGAGGTAGCAGACGGAAGAATAAGGCTCGTCCTGCTGGTCGAACGGAACGTGCCAGAGGAGCACAAGAAGCAGCTGCGGACCGTCTGGCAGGAGCTTTACGAGTTCGACCATCTCACCGCCTGCGACAAGCTCGGCGCGAAGACTCCCCGTTTCAAGTATGTCTTCTCGAAGTTTCACTGCCTCTCGGCGCATTTCGCGGAGTCGTTCGCCAAGGTGCTGCATTTGGATCTGGACATGGTTTGTGTCGGCTCGCTCACCGGTCTCTTCGAGCTGCAGACGCCCGCCGCGATGCGGCGCGGTCCGGTGGCGCATTACCGCCACGGCGAAAAAATCGACGCTCGCTGGTGGTATTACGTCCAGGCGCCGGATCTGGGGGTGAAGAGCTTCCACAAAAACTGGGGCCAATCCGGCGGTATTAATGCGGGCGCGATGCTGTTCACCCCATCCCAGAAGCTTTTCGAGAACATCGGCCGCGACATCGCGGACGACTACCACCCGGCGCACGTCGAAGGGAACGCTGTCGAGCAGGACTTCATCTCACGCTATTTTTCCGACAGCTGGCACCACATGGACTGCGTGCACAACTTTCAGCTCCACCAGCTGTACAACGGCTTGCAGCCGCACACGGTGAACAGCTTTGGCGGGCGGGCGAAAAAGAGCTGGGAAGACCTGAAAGTAGTGCACTTCTCGGGGGAGAAGGAACTGAAGCCATGGGACTTGGTGCTGCGGGGCGAGACTGAGCTCACGGAGGGGACCTTGAAGGAAATTTTGCGGGCTTTCGAGGGTTACTGGTTGTGGGACCAGCTCGACGCGGCGCGCTTCCGGCTGCGTTTCCAGAAGGACCCGGAGCACTTCCACTACTTGCTAGACTACGGCGACGGCGGCGGTTTCGCAGCCGAGGGCGAAGCAGATGCTGGGGGCGACAGCGATGGCGAAATCACAGACGGCGAGCAGGCTCAGGCGGCGCCCGCGAAGCGCGTGCCGGTCGGTTTTCTGCGCAAGGTGCGAGACGACGGCCCCAACACTACTGCGGCGGACGATGGCGATGGCTCTTTGATCGAATTCGGCGGCCAATCCTTCAAGCGTTACCCACTGCTAGACGCGATCGCGCCGGACGCTACAAAGAAGGCGCGGGAGATCGTGCGCCAGTCACATGAAGTCTGGCTGCAGCATTGCAGAGAGCTGTTCAAAAAGAATCCAGCTCTGAAAACACACTACTTGGGGGCGAAAGCGTGTGCCAAAATCTCTCTTGGTGGAAAGCAGTTCGACGGCGCGACGGCGGTTCGAAACTACATCGCAGGCATCGAGGACGCGGCCATGGCGAATATCCGCACGCAGCTGGAAAAGCAGGTCCGTGGCGTCGCAGACGCAGCACGAACGCCAGTAGAGCTTCCGGACTGTGTGGTCGAGCTTCCCTCGGAGGCCGAGGCTTTCTTCAGGGACTTGCTCGAGTTCCATCCCGACGCGGCGGAAAAGTTGGAGAACCTTCGCCAAGTTGCGTATGGCGTGCACCCGGACCACACGGAAGGCAAGTATGCGTTTCTCGTTCTCAAAAACTCCGACGCGCGCGACTCCTTCAGCTTCCGGAAGTGCATTGACGGCCTTCCGCTGGTGAAAAATGCGAAGAAGGGACCTCCCCGGGAGTTGGCGCTGACGGAGATGACGCAGAGCGCAGCGGAACAGGAGCAAGGAGATAAAGCGCGGACGGCGGTCGTTGACAAGCTGGCGCGGCGGACCTCCATCGCAGTGGGTCGGACTGCGGCTCTTGGTGCCTTCTTCGTTTTCGGCGATGGAGAAGATACTGCGCTGCAAACCCGTGCAGACTTGTGCGCAGTGCTCTTCCGGCCAGCACCCTCGAAAGCAGCGGCGGCAACGAGCGGACGGCCAGCAGGTCTTTTTCGTTCTGTGCTGTCAAAACTTAGGCTCTTTCCCTGCTCGAAACGTGCGGCGGATGAGACTGGAAGCGTCTGGCGCGTGATCGAAAGACCTGCGCCCGAGGCCACAGCTTTCTTCACCGAAGTGCGGCAGGAGATGAACAGGCAAGAGGGAGACGCAATTGTCGCGATCTCTACGAGTGAAACGCCGGAGAACGTACGAGAGGGCTTGGCGCAGGTTTGGGCTGGCGTGGGGTTCCCACGTGTCGACGAGCGTGCCATGATGGTGGCTATCGGATTGAATAGGGAAGGCGCGCTGTTTCGGGCGTGCATTGGGGGCCATTCTCCAGCGTGGCGCGGAGGATGGAAATGGAAGTGAGGCCATGTATATGACGTTTTTTTTTGTCGCGGTCCCGATTCCGCAAACGCGGTCGCCGCGCGGTCGATTACTAGTAGATCAGGAACTGATCATAGCCATATCGAGAGGGGAAAAAAAGCAATGAGAAGTGCCACCGAAAAGGGGAAGACAAAACCGATGGCAGCAAACGCAATGCCTACAAAGATCATCTGTCGAGACAGCGAGATTGTTGCGTCCTTTATTCACTTGAGTTTTAATTTTTCGAGAATCAACAACATCTTCATGATCATCCTGAAGGCAGCTATTGTAAGAAAGTATGCCAATCCAGAACCAGAGCGCGCGCGCAAGCGATTCACTGCTACGCTGCATCAAATGGTCCCGCCCTGGCGGACGCAAAACGAAGTTCCGCGTTCAAGAACAAAAGCCGTCGTTCCGTCGCCTTGTTATGCGTTCGTGAAAGTGGTTGCTATCGCTTGACGCGTCCGTACGAACAGGAACTTTCGTGCTGGCAATCTCAGCAACATGTTCGTGTCTGTGAGAAAAATATCCGCGTCTCGTCGATGTTGATGCATTCTCTCGTGTCACCCAGTGCGATACCAAGCTTTCTGCCCCGGCGGTAACCCCCACTCTCCTTCGTAAGTAGTACTTCTTCATTCTCGCGTAGGGAAAGCCAACTCGATCACAGATCCAAATGTCCGACGAAAGCGATTCTTTAGATGATTTTGCGCGTAATTTCAAACCCGTTCTAAACGACCCGGAGCTCGAGAAGCTTGGCCAGACAAAGGGTCAAAAGGACCCTATTCTCTACGCCCGCTTTTCGCCGAATGCGCAGCCGGAGCCCATTGACGCCCACGTGACGGAGAGCGTTCGCTTAGCGGTCGGCGCAAGTGCGTCTTCGGACAACCCGAACCAATCGGGCCTCCCGCTAAGGCCGTCCGCCGGCGCCGACCCCGCCGGGTGGGAGCGGCTGCGCAGCCGCGACGGCATTTTCTACTACTACAACTGGCACTCCGGCGAGGTGAAGTACACCTCAGAAGAGCTTCGCACCGGGAAGGACGCCGTGGCCAGCCGCGCGGAGCGGAACAACCCGCATTCCTACCACGTCCGCCGCCGGTTGGAGGAGAAAGCGCTGGAGCCGTCGATGGAGGAGCTGCGGCTGCTGAAGGAAATGGAGGAGTGGCACAGTTCGGACTCGGACTACCCCTTCGAGCACGAGAATCCGTGCTTGCAGGACGCCCACGGACATAAGATCGACAGGCTGGGGCGGCGCAAGGACGAGGAAGCAAAGCGGCGGGCTGACAATTACTCCGTGTCGAAAAACCTGACGGAAATGAGGTACCTACAGGGAAAAGCGAAGGACTGGAAGGGGGTGTGGCGAAACAGAGTCTACTTCTCGCACTGGCAGAATATGGCAACAGGACAAAAGTTGAGCAATAGGCTACCCCGTTTCTTCGGGATACGGAGCTTGCACGAATAATTTCTCGGGTTTCTACGGAACCACGCTGTACTACTAGTACAGTGATGTGAATGTTTTGGTTTCAGTAAAGGGAATGGGAGATTTAGTTTTGCATGAACCTCTGGAGATCTTCTACTGCATAAGGTCTACTGCGGAGAGAGTCCTGTTCTCGTCGTTCCATGGATGGTCTGGTCACTGTCGTATTGCGGTCCTCGTCCTCGTCGCGAGATACAACTGTTGAGTGGAATCCAAACGCATCTGGAATTTTTTTTAGGTGAGACAGGAGATCTCCATCCATAGCTCTACTTCATCGGATGGCCGCATCGTCCTCGCCGGAGCCGGCGGAGAAGCGCGAGCCCAGCGCCGAGGACCGCAACGAGGAAGCTGCGGCGCCCACCGCCTCGACCCCAACGCGGCAGCCTCCGCTCCTCCATTCCCACCGCGCGTTCGAGGAGCTCCGGCGCAACGAGTATCTGCTCTCGCAGGTCGCCACACCGGACCTGGTTCGGACCTTCTCGCGCTCCCTCCAGCAGCTCGAGCGGCGCCTCGCACAATCCGAGACCGCGCTGCACACCCAGTCCTCCCGTCTCGCCGAGCTCTCCGCAGCCGGCGCCGCCGCGGCCGGTCTGCAGGCCACCGTCGAGGAAACGCGGCAGCGGCTGGAAACCGCCGAAAAGTCTCTCTGCGTCGCGAGGGAGCAGAACGAGCTGCTGCTCGCCGAGCAGCAGCACCTCACCGCGCTGCTGGTCAAGGAACGGGAGCAGCGTCAGGAGCGGGATGCCGAGCAAGTTGGCATGTTGCGCGAGCTCTCCGCGAGGCTGGAGGGCGTGGTCAACGAGGACCTGCAGGGCGTCCAGAGCGGTTTTGGCACGGTGCAGAACTGGTGGGAGAAGCGCTTTCTGGACGAGAAAACCGAACTGCAGGACGAGCTGCGGAAGCTAGAGTTCCGCCAGCTGCGACTGGAAGACGACGTCTTTCGCCAGCAGAACGCCACCTTGCTGGAGCGCGCGGACAACAAAGAAATCACGGACCAGGTGCAGAGGCTGCGGGAAAGGCTGGATGAGGTACTTTCTTAGGCTTAAGTAGTACTACTTAACTATTAGTAGAATTAGAAAGTAGTGCCTTGCTTACCCTTTCTTACGCCTTTAACTATCGACGTTATTTTTCAAAAAGACCACCACAGGTCGAAGACACGCGTGCGTTCGACTCCGACGTTGCGCTGAAGGAGCGCCGGCTGAAGGAGGCCATCTACGAGCTCGGGCAGAGTCAGGGCGTGCTGGAAAAGTCTCTGAAGCTGGTCGTGGACGACGCCAAGATTTTGATTCGCGAGTCCAGCGACTACGTCTTAGACGGCTACCGGGAGTTTCGTACCCAATTCGAGAAGAAATGGCAGGACGAGCAGCAGACGAAGAGCGCGGTGTTGGAGCGGGTGGAGCAGGCGGAACAGGAGCTGCAAAACTTCCTCGCACAGGTGGACGATATTGCGGTTCAGACGGTGGAGGAGGCGCGGGAATGCGTGGAGGAACTGCGTGCGGAACTCGAGTTCGCGGAGCAGAAACGGTTGAAGGACCGCAACACCTTCGAGAAGAAGATCCAGGAAGCCTTGCAGAGCAAGTTTAGCATCTACAAAAACCTGCTGTCGGGCTCGGGGTCCGCGGGAGGAGGGGGGGATGCCAGGATGTTGAGTTCTGCTTCACCAGTTGTGGGCCGCATCGCGAGTACGCGCGGCGGCAAGCAGGGTTTAGGTGCTGGTGCGCGGGAGACGGCGTACGGAATCGCAGTGGTGGCGGAGTTTGACGGCGGAGAAAATCGCTTTTCCGAATATTTGGATGGTGATATGGGTCACGCCGGCGAAAGCAGAGAAGATAAGGGCAAAGAGGAAAGTTTAGGGGCAGAACAAGAACTCGGGGGAGGCGGCCGAGCCACTTTTGTGCCGACGCGTCCCACAGGAATCCTTAGCGACTACGCTCTGGGGAGCATCGGCGGTCCGCCATCCGCTGGCCCAGCAGGATCTACGTCCGCGGGGCGGACAACGCGTTCGGGCGGGAAGACCGTGGTGCTGCACGCCGGGGATAAAAACGATTCTTCAAATTTCGCTCGTAGAGGAGGTGCTGGCGAAGCAACGACACCTGGTGGTAACGCGACAAGCAAAAGTGCAGCCGTTTTTGGGGAGGAGGGTCAGCCTATGGCAAACTTGTTGGGCTCGGCAAGCTTCTACTTGGGTGGCGGCGGCGGAGGGAGTGGGAAGAAATCGGTAGCCGTGAAGTCAGGAGATCGCGATGTGGGCTCGGTTGGTGGTGATCCAAGAATTTCGTCTTTCAACCCTAGCCCCGTGCGGAGAGTGCGCGAAAGCACCGCGGTGGGGAGAAGAACAGAAATCGGCACTCAAAAGTAGTTGTACCCGAGGAGCAAGTGAAAGTGAAACGTCAGTAAACTAAGCAACAGTGAATGCAGTGAAAGTAGTCCAAGTTGTGCGAAATTGAAAGAACAATTATTTGGCGCAGCGTGTCCGTATGCCGACCCAAGCGCGGGGACCAGATGATGACCAAAACGAAGTCGCATCAGATTCCGCAGGACCGCTGAAAAACCGGCGGAGAATTAGGGTGAGTCGAGCGGAGGCAGCGGTGTAGGTCTTTGCGAGCGAAGGATGACAGATCTTTGCCAAAATCTGAAGCCGCTACACCGTCACACGTGCAGATGCAGACAGGAAGCGAGGTTGCCCTGTCAGGATCTACTTAAACCCAACGACGCCTGTCGGAACGAACTTACTGTAGTATAGGCAGCTTTCAGTTTCATCAGCAACAGCAACAGCACCAACATGCCGGGTGACGAGGCGTCCATCCAAGTCCGGTCGCTGTTCCGCATCGCACACCACAGAGGCGACTGGCGCGACCGAGCCGGGCGGGCTGTGTCCGATGCTCTCTTCGACTACTCGTACGGTTCGAAACCTGGAGCCGACGCGGAGTCGAGATCCACGGGGCGGCGAGCGAAGCAGGCGCTCCTGGGGCGCGTGGGCGTCGGTCTCAATCCGGTGGGTCTCTCCATCCCGCCGCTGGACCTTGTGCTGCGGCGGTGTTTGTTACCGAAGACGGACCCGGAGCACGGCTACGTCGTCACCGATAACTGGGGGAAGAGCGTCTTTCTGCTCTGCTGCAGGTACGGGTTGGTCGCGGAGGCGCGGAAGGTGTGGGAGACCTTCGGAAGCAACGCTCCAAACAAGAGCAGCACTACAACAAGTGGCGCATCTTCTTCCCCCACTACATCCGAAGGCGAGGTGAATAATACGGACTTTGCGCCTTCACCGACCTGTAACAGTCGCGGTTTGAAGATGCTGCGAGAAGCGATTTCGTTCGACGCCACGCGACGCAAGAACCTTCTGACCGTGCTCGAGATTCTGGCCATCGCGAAGTACACCGTAAACGAAAGTGCTTGCGACTGCGACACGAACGATTTCCTGGCCTCTCTCGTGGAGAACGCACAAATCCGCCAGCAGGTTCTGCTCCCGCGGCTCGCGTTCCAGATGCGGAAGAAGCTGCCGACGTTTCTGCACTTCTGGACGCGGTACGAGTGCGACGGAGCGGTGCGGGCTGCTTTGGTGGTGCTAGCCGAGCTGGAAAAAGCACTACAGGATATTGCAGAGGAACCTAGCACCGGGGTGAGCAAAAGTGCCGCGGAAAAAGCGGGAAAGGAGGCGCGCATACTCCGCACCGCTCTGTACGAGTACGGTTGTGGCCCGGCGATAACGAAAATCGACTCCTCCTTTGAAGACATGCCGGAGGATTTCGCGCGTCGGGGCGCGTGCCTGGATGTAGTCGGCTGGCGACTGAAATTTAAAGAGGACTGCGGACTTCCCACCCACGCGGGAAGCTTCGTGGGCATGCGAGCGCTGCAGCGGGCGATGGAGGCGAAGAAGTGGGTTTTGGCGGACTAAAAAGCTGGGAGATGATGCAGCCATTCAGTACGTACTCGTTTTAGGGCAGGCGCACTCCTGGCAGCTGCTCGAACACTGCGATTGGTATGTCATGTCGTTTGAATTTGAAAGCGCCACCTTTAGAGACAAATTTTGACAAAGGTTCTTCAACATTTTGTTCCGGTGAGTTTGGACTACAGAAGCTCTGGCTCTGGACTTTTGCGCCTCCACTGGATATATTTGCCGCTGTTTCTCTGTACTTTGGCGCGACCAACGACTGCGTTCTGCGTGCGTCTTCCCAGATCGTTAACAGAAGCGGAATAGGAAGAAATAATCACAAGCAAATTTGGCGCTTTGTCGCTTCATGAGAGCGCAACAGAGTATGTTGGCCCTGGCCCTCCGAGTTTAAAAGAAGACACAACCAATTTTGAATATCTGCTTCTGAACTAAGGCTCCTCAGAGCTTGCTAGAGAAGAGAACAAGGAGTGGTGATAAGTATGTATCTTGCCTCACACTGATTTCTGTTTTTTGATTCCTGTTAGTTTACTTTGTCCGCGCCCGCCTGCGAGAATATCACGGAAGCATGTCCTTATCCTGGTACCGGATGACTGGTACCCAGGACCGGGCGGACGACGTGCCCAATGTGGCTCGCCCACACGGTCGTGGCTTCGGACCTGGCGGTGCGTACGGTCCGAACGGGCGGCCGATCGACCGCAACGCGGATCTACCAAAAGGGCCGCAGCGCGAAAATGGTGAGCCTCTCGACTGGTACGCCGAGTGTCCATCTTCGAACGAGTACCCGTGTCCGACGCAGTACGGGTGGCGCTACACAGGCGCGTGGAAGCCCAGCCGGCAGGCCTTCTACGAAAAGAACACGCAAGACGGAGAAGTGTTGCTCGATGTTTACTACACGACGATGACGGTCAAAACGAGTATGAAACATCCGAAGCAAGGACCCAACCAGCTGTTGGGGAAGATGAAGAGGGAATCGCCGGCAGATTTCATCGCGATATTGGAGAATCCACGTGCCCACGTGGACGGCCGTTACAGGCAGCGGGAGAAGTGAGAGGTCGTTGCTGTCGGGATTGGGTCTGCGGAAGTTGTCGTTTTCTGGTACATGTAGGAAAAACTTAATACGAGATGAACGATTTTCAAACTTTTTGGTCTTTTCCAAGAAACGGTCTGGTGCCAGAGAAGAAGATGTTGGCAGCAGGAATGTTCTGGAAGAACTAGCCTCATACGCACGTCGCGAGTGCGACCGGAAGATGTTCTGCGAAGGTAAAGGAAGCAGCTGTAAAGTACTATAAGCACCCGGTATCGGCGACGAACTTCCAATACGAGAACTCTGCATTCTAATGCTGACGCATTTCTGTATGGAGCCGCTAATAACTCGGTCATGTCGAGGCTTCTTAGCTTTTTGGAGGAGCCTTTTACGGCAGATTACGCAGCACTGCAGAAGGAAGCTTTTTCCAGTAATCACGTCGGCACTAGTTTCTGGTTTTGCTACGTTTACCTGGTGACATGCCCGGCTCTGTTGCTCTTTTACGAGCTCGCGGTACGCCGCGCAGCCCTCGTACCTCCGCTTTTCCTCGAGGCCTTCTTCCTCATGGCTCCGATTTTCTTCATCTGCGTCGCGCCCCAGCACGCGGATGCTGTTCTGCTTGCGTCTCTCACAGGCGCTCTGACAGCCATTGCTTTTTTCGAAGTAGGCGGGCGGCAGGGAGCAGGACGTGGACAGCCGCCGGACGGAGGCGACAGTCGGTGGCGGGTGTTCTCGGAGTTTCGCGCGATCACCATGATCGGTACCTCGGTGATGATTCTCGCGGTGGACTTCCCGACCGTTTTTGCGCGCGAGTTCAGCAAAAACCTGTACGCCGGGTACTCACCGATGGACCTCGGGGTGGGCAGTTTCGTGTTCGTGAACGGGATGGCCGCAGGCATGCGGCGACGGCGTTGCTCCGGCAGGGGCAGCGGTAGGGAAGGCGCCTCACGCAAACCAGCTGGCGAGCCACGAGTAGAAAAATCGGTGCTGCTGCAGAACGTCCCGGTGCTGTTGCTCGGCCTGGCCCGATTCCTCACGGTGGCGCTCTCCGGGCACTACGTCCCGCCCGAGGAGTATGGCGTGCACTGGAACTTCTTCGTCACACTGGCGCTGGTACAGATCGCAGGCGACAGTGCGCTCGCAGGCTCCGCTGACAACTACGCATTGCCACTGCTGCTCGGCGTCCTGACCCTTGGCTTAACAGGCGCACTGCTGGAATTCGTGCCGGTCGCGTGGGATTCTAGCGCATCAAAGCCGCCTTCTGGGCATAGGACCACGCAGACCTCGTCGACTTTCCGGGACTACGCACTCGCAGAAATTCTTCCGGACCGGCGCAATTCGTCGTTGTTCGAGGCCAACAAAGAAGGCTTACTATCGCTACCAGGGTTCGCGGCGCTTTACTTGCTTTCGGTGGCGCTCGGCCGGTTCGTCGGTCGGACTCCATCGGCTACAAAGCAGGGCCTGCTGCAGAGAACGAGTGCGTCCTTCGCGGCACTTGGGTTTTTCGCCGGCGTCCTGGTGTTCGTGCTGGACAGGAAGTTCGGTAGGCTGCCAAGCCGGCGCTGCTGCGATGCGTCCTACGTGCTGCACATCTTGTCGTGCAACTGTGTCTCTTTCGCAGCACTGCACCTCGTCGACGAGATTCTCCTGGGTCCGAATGGGCGGGAGCCCCTGCCGTGCCTGTTTCGCGGCCTCTCGCGGTCGATGCTGTTTTTCTTCCTGCTCACAAACCTGCTCACGGGGCTCGTAGGCCAGCTGTGCAGGACGTTACTCGTCCCACGACAACCCGCAATAATACTCCTGATACTTTATGCTGCAATTTGGATGACGCTAGGTTACTTCTTCGGAAAATTGGATTGGAAAGTAAAGTTCTGGTGACTTACATAACCTATAAGGAAAAAGAGGTGGTTGTAAAGGCCGATCTCAACCTCACATCTGCAGAAGTCTCGTACCTATGTAGTGTTCTCGTCCCCTCGCCATTGCCCCCGGTGTGGCAGCTGCAACATGGCTTGTATGCATCGGTCTTGCAAAAGATGTAGTCGAGACGCAGTCACAGGCAGGATCGGACTTTTTGAATTGCGGAAAATGTCAGGGATCCCGTGCGGTTTTCTTATACTGACGGCAGACAATATGAACAGATCACCAAACAGGCATCTGCAGTAGCACGGTAGGATCGACTCGCCCACATGAATCCGTGACTGAATTTCGTGATTCGTACCTGCTTAACGTGCTGCCCATCGAGTGAAAATCACCTACCGATGCCCAGAGCGACTGATGAAAAGTCAATGGTACGGAACGCATAATTACTTACAGCATTTTGAAGTCACCGTGACGAGGATGTAAGTAGGAGACCGTCTCGCTGGAGGCTGGGTTTGTTTCAACTTGCCTTGGGATGTGTCAAGATGAGATAGCAAGGACTTCCGCCACATCAAAAAGACGGCAGAATGGAGTCTGTCATTCCCGAGGATGTTCTCGCTGCGCTGCCGCCAGACGCTGCCGAAGAGCTCGAGGCGCTCGCGAGCACGCTCGAGGAGGACAGCCTCTTCGCCACGTTGGTTTCCTCGCCTCCCGACGAGCCTGGGAACAATGCGGATAGCGACGAGAAGCGCTCCGGCGCCTCTACAACTTCTCACGTGGAGGTTTTGGTCCGCGCTATGGTTCCGGTGTCGATGCCACCAGGCGGAAGCCTCGACCTGCAGTGCGCGTGGCTGGGCGATGACACGGCGCTGGAGGCGCACGCGGAGTTCTGTGGAAGCGTCTCCTTCCTGCCCGACCTGGAGTTGGCTGTGAAATATGCCCCCGGAAGCGGCTGGACGGCGCTTTCCGTCGCGAGCCATTTTCTCACGCCGGAGCAGTGCAGAGAGCTGAGGGATATTACCGCCGAGCAATGCCGCAGTTTTGTGGGGGAGGATCATCATGATGGGGGCGGGGGGATCGACGTGGTGTCGTACGTGGTGCAGCTGCAGAACGACTTCTGGGAAGCGTTGAATCTCGACTCGGTGCTGCAGGTGGAGTCGCGGCGCGCGGCTTTTCAGCTGCTGGAGAGCGACAGAAGGAAAAAGGAGTTCCAATACCGGATGTCGCCGCACGAGTGCCCAATCTGCTGCGCAACGCAGCCGGGATCTGCCTTTCTGAAACTGCGGCCGCGCACCTGCGGGCACGCGTTTTGCCGGGACTGCTTGGTCAACCTGGTCCGGGTGAACGTGCAGGAGACGGGCGCGCTGGACCAGATCCGGTGTATGTTTTGCCCGAAAGACGACGCCAGCATGTACGACCCAACAGAGATCCGGGAAATCCTCGGCCTGTGTGGCGAGCAAGAAGACCGAGAAGATGCCAGTTCGAGCGGCGTAGCCGGAGGGCACTACAGTCTTGGTTTAAGGCCCGTTTCTTCCGCAATCATCTGCCCGACCGCAGCGCCTGCTCCTACCGCCGCGCGTCGCGCGGCCACGTCCGAGCACGACAAGAGGGAGCTCGAGAAGCGCAGGGAGCTGTTCACGAAGTGGGAACAGATGACGCTTTCTCGCGGCCTGGACTCGATGGAGGACATCGCTTATTGCCCGCGCTGTTCGGCCAACACCCCGCCCGTGACCGTCCCGGTCGTCGTCGAGGGTGGCGACTACTGCTGCTGCCCCAGTTGCCAGCTGCAGTTCTGCGCGAAGTGCCTCGACGTGTATCATCCGGAGCGGGACGACTGCGAGTGGGCGCCATCGCGGTCCGCGATCAAGCAGATGAAGAAACAGCAGATCGACGAGAGCAAGTCGCTCGCGTTCATCTCGCGCACGACCAAGAAGTGCCCGCACTGCCGGTTCGGCATCCAGAAGACCGCCGGTTGCAACAAGATGCGGTGCGAGAACTGCTACACGAAGTTCTGCTGGCAGTGCCTCGAGATCATAGAGGACTACGACCACTTCCGCAACAACCCGAAATGCGTTTTGTTCGACGAGCAGGCCATCCGGGAGTGGGAGCGCGAGGTGGAGCACGCCGGCGGCATCCACCGGCGGGACT
>RXOD01004477.1:0-21734 GCA_005223375.1 Amoebophrya sp. AT5.2
CGCTCCGGCCGTGCAGAAGAACGGAAAGATGACCGACGCTGCCAAAACGGCCGCGGAGAAATTGAACCAGGCCAACAATAAAAAGGTCGAGCAGGAGAAGAAGGTTGCTGCTGTCGAGAAAAAGCAGGAGAAACCAGCCGCGGAGGTGGAAAAGGAGTCCTTCGAAGGCTCGGAAGGGGAAGAAGAAGAATCTTCCGAAGCGTTCGACGAAGAGGAAGTGGCGGAAGCCGAAAAGGAGCTGAAGAAGGAGCAGGAGAGTTCCGAAAGCAGTGCTGAGATCGAGGGCGCTTCGTCATCTGAGGCTGAGGAGGAAGAGGGTTTCGACGAGGAGGACTTATGGAGGAAGTGGCTCCTGGGGGAAGATGAAGATTCCATTCGCATTCAGAAATGGGAGAGGGAAATGGAATATGCGATTGATAATATGACGGTGGAGGAGAGGGACGCTCTAGGGGAGAAGGAAGCCAAGGCATTGGCATTTGAGGCAGCGAAATACGGCGAGTCCGACGCTGAATACGGCTGGTCCGACGATGAAGAAGAGGAGTCGACAGAGGACGAGGAAGCCACTTCGTAGGTTTGGTTTTTACTGCCAGTAAATGTTGAGGTCGGTGACAGTCACAGTGCTGACCCAGCACCTCCACCTCGATGTAGCGGGAGTCGGAGTGGCGGCCACGAGGACGTGATCTTCGATCGTTTGCTTCAGAATCCCACTTCGTGCATGACACTGCCGTGGAAAAATAATCTGTTTCCACGAAAAAAAATCCGAACTCGACCCCACGACCTCTTGCAATGTTGATCCCAAGCGGCTTCGGTTTCCAATGCGATCGTAATACGTGTGACGCGAAGAAGATCCGCTCCTGAGAGTCAGTCGTGCTACCTACTTTCAGGCGATGAACTTCAGAAGAAGCTGATCACGAGCATGATCCTGACGGCGTGAGGTGATCACTTTTGTCCATCGCGTACTCGAAGCTCTAGCTCAACCTCCACGACCCGAACACTAACACCAGTGGCAGTGCTGGTTGATCCGATCCGCATCAGCAGATGCTCGTGACTAGTGGCTTCTACGCACAACTTTGACACTCTTTGCATGTGCGAGCACAATGAGCGCGGCACTTCTTATTTGCAACAAGTATGAGTAGTAGGCCAAAGTAGAAAGGCTCTTGCCTACTTCCTTCTTCAAGCTAACAGGTTTGCGCTGCTGCGTGTTATGTTTTTCAATTTTATGGTTATGCTGTCTTAGTTTTTGTACTTGTTCTGCTTTTTGTTTTTCATGCTGCAACCCTATTCCTAAAGCGCTTGCGCTTCATCACCATATCACTCTCACCATCTTCGTGTCCATTTAGCTTTAGCGCATAATTCTGGTGAGGACCTCACGTGCTTGCTTCTATACAACTACGAGCACAATCTCAATTATGAAGCTGATTCAAGTTCAACGGCGTAGAGGTAATTGAGCTGGTAGTTGTTCATCTAGTTCATCGAGACTAGGAGTAGGAGTAGAAGAAGGCCTGCAGCAAGAGCAAGTGCTGGCACGTGGACCGACACAGTCGTTCTTCTTCTAGTGAAGTGCGCGAGCATCTTCATGCTCAGATCCTAACCAAGCGGGTGCCGACCCTATTTGCATTGCGTGCACTTTGTTCTTTTTTATCTTTGTTTTATCTAAGGATTCATATATGATTACTAGACTGACGTATTCATTGTCATAGCAAGTAGAAGCCTTCGTGTGCTGTGTGTCACCCCGTTGTATATAAAACTGATTCTGAAGATTCTCTTTCCATTGCATTTGTTTCCTCGGTTTCCCTCCTACCACCTTGCGTTGCACATTCATGCGTCCTCTGTGACCGTGTCGTATAGATACTTTTCTATAAGCAGTAGAATTCTGCATCTGCTTCTCTAGACGGGAACGGGGGTCATATATCTATCTATGCCTATGGCGAAATCAGATATCCTTGTTGTACTAAGTAAACAATAAAAAACAAGGAGTCAATTCTCATTCTGCTCCTACTTATTAAGCCCAAAGCTAGATGATGAGGAAGAGGATGACAGTCTAGACCCTGACTACAAACATATCAATCTATGCCACCAGCCCCGTGCCACCCCTGCAACCGGGCTGCTCGGAAGCACCTGCAGGTATCGGCACTCTTACAATCGCAAGCAGATAAGACTAAAGCCGAAGGAGCCGAAGGGCGACATTGATCGACGAAGCAAAAAGTCATCAACGCCGGCGGGAGCAAACAAACACAAGGCATTCTATTTCTGTACACCTTGGGCCCTCGGACCGCCGGCGAAAAAACAAGTTGTTTCGTGCATTTTTGCGTCACATTGGCGTATTAAGAGTAAGTGGGTGAGATGGCGGCTCCTGCGGTCGACGTTGGGGTCCCCGGTCTGGATATGGGCGCTGAGGAAATCACGGAACAGCAAAGCCAGAATGTGAATGAAGCGTACTACAGCGGGGACGGAAGCCCGCGAGCTGTGAGTGCGAGTGGTACCAGTAGTAGTGCATACTCTTACTCGTCGTCGTCTGTCATTGTCAACACACTTCTTCTACTTCAGTGAAGTGCACGCTAATCTTTCACGTCCAAAGCGGAGCAGGCTGGTGCCGCCGCAGGTGTTTGGTGTATTTCTATTTGTATGTTGATGTGGTCGTGGAGGACGTGGTCGAGTGTGATACTAGAGGTACAGCGGTGCGCTTTCTGAAACTACTATCTTCGCGGTCGTCGGCTTACAGGTGCCACCTGCTCAGTCATGCTCAACCAGCCGGCTGGGTGCGGAATTTTCCAGGGCGACATGAACTACCACCACAACTACCAACATTCCCTGGGGCGCAAGGAGCTACACGAGCCGCAGGCGCAGCAGTCGTGGCCAGTCTCAGTCCAGTATCATGATCGAAGCGGAAGCCAGCAGCACGATATTATGCAACAAGACCCTTTCTTCTACTGCGATTCCGAGTCAGCGACAAGCGCCTCTCTTTCCGCAGGCTTCGGCTGCTCGCACCGTTCGTTGTACAAGAAAACCGACGAGCAAACGCAGATGAATGGAGGGCAGCCTTCAACATCTGGCTCTCCTGGCTATCATGGTCATTCGCTTGCCTACCGCTGCCCGTCGCCACCTTTTCGGCAGGATTTTGAAGTCCCACAAGTAGAGCAGGAGCACCTCCTCCACGAGAAGCATAATTCTGGCCACCCTCTACAACTGCATGATGAGGATGTTCTTAGTACGGCCGCAGATCAAGCACAAAGGAATGGAGATGGGCAGGAACTACAGCAGCATCAACATTGGGGTGGAGATGGAGTCGGAGCGCTCGATCAGGAATCGGAGTCAGGGGTTTCTGGTTCCGGTAGTCACTTGCATCTGCAGCAGCACCAGGACGTGGTCGAAACCGAAACGCAGTGTCCGTGTCGCATCGGGAGCCCCCCGGGTCTGGGCGAAGAACTTCCTGGTCGCTCCCAGCCACGCCCACGACACCAGCTGGGGCATAGTAGCAGAACGCAGACTGTTCCACTTTCACGTGCAGTTGTTGGTGCGGGGGCCTCGTCGGCAACTTCCAAGCTCGACGAGAACGGGCTGCCGCCTGGGTGGCAGGTTGTAGGCAGACGGGGCGACGAGATCACCTGTGTCCGTGGCGCCGATGGGGCGGTCTACAATGCAGCATGTCCCTGGGGCTGGCAGCGCAAAACCGTGATTCACGAGGGAACGTGCCGCAGAAGTGGAAGTAGTGGAAAACCAACGAAACGCACTGCCATGATGGACGAGTATGGAAATGTATACGAATCGCTGATGGACATTTTGCAGGCAATCCGCCGTCACGAAATCCAGCACGGAATTCCACACCCGGTCAAGGACGAGGATTTCGGCACTTGTGGGGTTGAAGAAGCCACTGCGACAAGAACTTCTTTCGCGTCCTGCGCAGAATTCCAACGCGCGCTTTCCACGAAGTCGCTGGCCGGAAAATCTGGTCCGGCTTTCCCGGCAAAAGGTTCAGGTGAGAATGCTGCCGCTGTTCGCAAAAAGACCCGAGCTGCTGAGGCGCTGCAGAAACTCTTCAGCGATGCGGAAGTCATCCCCGCGGATGCGGACGAGGAAACCAGCGCGAGGAAACCACCTCCAAATAAAACAAACGCCTTCCTTAGCAGTCTAGGGCTGGGAGCAGGCCCCCTGGCGAGGACAACGTCATCGGCTAGCGCGGGTCGGCTAAAGCGAACGATTTCCAACTTCAAGGACAAGGACTCGGGTGCGCCCCAGCCTCCGCCGGTTTATGGTGAGAGCACAAAAAGGATTTGGCGGCAGAGAAACGACAAACTCTCAGAGTTCTATTCGAACGACCGGAAGCATGTGTTGGCCGTCCAGACGCTGGAGAGGTGGAGACGCGACTGCGTGGGGCCGGAAGTGGACGGCGAGGCGGCTGCGCCTGCAGGCGGTGCGTATTAAGAGCAGCGGGAGGCCCGGCGTGAGCAGCGGGATCTTCTCCATCTCCTTGCGTGTCGCCACCAGAGTCAATGAAGCGAAGAGCAGCTCGGGCTCGCTTCACGACCGTGGTCGCAGACTATCAACGCGTCGGATCTTGTTCAGGTTGCCCGTTTGCTCCACTTACCGGAGCCGATGCCTGCGGTACGTTGCGGTCCAGCCGAAAAAAATGAACACGAGCAAAAAAGCGGAACAGAAGCAGGAGGACATCTTCAAACTCAAATGAGGGCGCGGAACAACAAAGAAACTACAGAAAGCATCAACACACAAGAACGGCCCTCACCTCGATTCGAAGGTCAGCAACATGTTGAGTATCGTGCATGCACCTTCATCTACACTTAATCGAGGTTCTCGCTCTCGGAACATCTTCAGCAGAAATTTTTATTTTGTTAGTACTCCTGCTCAGCATCAGCAGGAAGAAGCGAATGTGCCCACGATGAAATCAAAATATGCTTGTGATCCCCTGAGCGAGTAACATCGGCGTTCGTCTATGCGTTTAAGCGGTAAGGGATTCAGAAGAAAACTTTTGAATGAATGGACCATGCCGGTTCATACCGCCCCCTTGGCCGGCAACGACCGTTAGGCCCAATCGTCAGACTCGGCCGGTGAATCACCATCGGAAAAATTCCTCGGCCCAAAGATGGCCCGTTCCTCAAAATGAGACGCCGCCCTTCCAAAAATTTGGAGATCATGTGGCGGAGCGCGGCGCTGGATCACCAGCTCCGCGCTAAAATAATGATGAATACATCGTGATCTAAGAGATCTTCGGCTGTGGGCTCCTAGCCTATGGCCATCAATCAACTTAGAAAACTACTCTCGAAAACTTACGTTAACGTCGCCTCGAGCGTAAAGTCAACTAGCTTCATCGAAGCAGATATAGTCGAATGAGAAGGACGTAGCAGCATAAGCTGCAGTTTTGGATGGAGACACGTGGCTAGTACGCTTGCCATTGTCATGGGTCAGACTATCAAAAACGCAGCTCTGCCAGCTGCGGCATGTATGCAGCCGATGTTCGCTTGGGGGATCGCTTGTTATATTGGCTTGTCAATATATGCTTGTGATCCCCTGAGCGAGTAACATCGGCGTTCGTCTATGCGTTTAAGCGGTAAGGGATTCAGAAGAAAACTTTTGCCCCGCCACCATCCCCCATTCACCTCCAGGCTTAAGATGTCTTCGACGCCTAGCACGCCGTCTTTCGGGAGTTCGCTCCTCGGTCCGGATCAGCGGAAATTTCGCAAGCGCCTCTGTAAAAAATTAGAGAAACATAGGCTCAAGCAGAAGAAGTTAGAAAACATCGAGAGCGCTAAGTTGTGGCGAGAATGGTACTCGCACTGTTTTAGCGTCGGGCTTCCCTCCCCACACGGTTGGACGCGCGTCCAGAACACGTGCGCCGACAACGATCCAGAGCCTTTTCCTCACGACGAATTTGCGGAGGAAGCCCGACTACGCTGGGCCGCGAGAAAGAAGAAGGCGCGCGATTACTACGCAACAGAGACGAGAGCTGAACGGAGCGCGCGTCTGGGCTACGACCCGCTGCTGCCCCCTCTCGGGTACGTCCGCGACCGCTGCGCGCCAGTCGTCCTTCAGCCCTACGAAGAACAGCGACGGGATGTTACAGCCGCGCGAACGAGTCGGTTTCTTCGAGGGCGTGGTGGAGAGTTTTCCGACGACTGGAGCTCCAGCGCGTACGATTGCTCTTCGAGCGAAAGCGAAAGCAGCCGCGATCCAAAGCGCCTTGCTGGCTGCCCAGCAAGCGGCTGATGCGAATGCTGTCGCTGCTGCTTTTGGCGGTTTCGGTGACATCGGTGACATAATCGCGCAGCAGAATCCGCCACCGGCCAACGCTAACCAGCCTCTAGCCCCGGCCGCCGCCCCTGCGCTAAATGTTCAACAAGACATGGAAGTGGACGACGCGGGCGGCCCCGTAGTCGTCTTGCAGCAACCGCTTCCACCCCCGCCACCTCCGTTTCACCATGGTGGCCCTCCCGCTCAAGCTGCTTTTGGTGCCGTGCAAGTTCCGCCGAAGGCGCCTCTAGTTGCTTGCTTTTCCGCCCGAAGCCGTCGACGACGCAAACATGAGTCAGGGAGGGCCTGCAAGTAGCAGCCTTTCCACCGGCCTTCCCGAAATTCATGCCCCCGCCGCCGCCGCCGGTGGACGTGGATCCGGTTGCAGGGAATGCTCAAGTAGACTCTCCGACGGCCAAAGCGATGGTCAAAGCCTTTGTGGGTGCGAACGCAGGCGCAGCGCCGCTCCCTCAGAATCTAGTCTTCGCAGGACCGGTCCGTAACGCGCCGCTCCCTCCTCCGCCCACGCCGCTGCAGGCGGCTGAGCTCTATCCGCAGGTAGCCAAGGCCAAGAACCCCAACGCAATCCACCATGGGAACCTCTCGTGGCAGACCGTTCTATCGGATCTGCTCGCGCAGAAAGACAGTGGCGACCCGCGTGGCAGCGTGGACGGGGCGCACCTGCCCGATGGGGACTCGGATGAAGAGGCTGAGCCTTTGCCGAACCCGAACGCCGGCGCCGCGGAGCCCGGTAACGATAGCCTCATCCTCTTCGACGCTCAGGACGTGAGGCACCAAGTGCAGTCGGTCAAGTTGATGAAGGCCCAGTACCTTTCGCGCTACGTCTCGCTAATGAGGCAGCTGGGGCTTTCCACAAAGCGGGCGAACGTGACGGCGAAATCGATTGAACTTCTGTTCAAATCGTTTTTCCTCTGCTGCGACTTTAAACGCAGCAAGGTCCAGCATTTCAGCTGGATCAAAAACTACGTCACCAGAAAAGCCGACCTCTCGCCCGCGGCATCCCTGTCGTACAGCAAATGGCTCGCGGTTTTAAACAGAAACAAGATTCCGCAAGCGCAAGAACAAGGGCTGCGGTTGTCGCACGTGGTGCGCATGTGCCACGCGATCCGGCACTCGGTCGACAGTGTCATCCTGGTTACCAAGAAGAAACGGCGATCAACCGGTCTTCCGGCGCAGTTTACGGCCGGGCAGCTGATGAGACAGCAAATTGGATGCTGGTTCGCATTTTTGCGTCCAGACGAAGCGGGTCGAACGGAGCGACACTTCAAGAATGTGGGCGGGGTGCGCTGCGTGACGTACAGCTTGCCCTACAGAAAAAACAGACCTCGTTCGCATTTCGAGGTCGACTTCCAGTGCGTGTGTTCGTACACAGTGTACTTGCAGATACCAGTATGTCCTGTCTGCTGCCAAGATACGACCACCTGGAGACTCATCGGCCAGCACGCCGACTCGGAGTCCTGGGCAAAGGCCATCCGGCAATTGGCTTTCGCTGCCGCAATTCCTAATCCTGTCGTCGGCGGTCGGTGGTCGATTAACGCTCATAGCGTCCGGATAGGGGGGGCGCATTCAGCTGCCGATGGGGGGCTGGATGATGACTCCATCCGCAAGATCGGAGACTGGGCGGGTTATGATGCCGCCAACTACTACGTCGGTAGCTCTCGCGTCTTAGCAGACTCCTACGCCATCCGTTGGCCGCTTCGGCGTGCAATTGTTTTCGCACCCGAAACGCACTCGAATCTGTTGTGAGCAAAGCTCTTGCAAGAAACTTGCTCGGTCGCGCATCGTGGCATCCGTCTGCACCAGACTGCCAAAGGGCTCGGCTCGTCGTATTCCGTCTGAGCGATCGTGAGCGAAAATTTTCGTCAATAAAAAGCTTTAGCCTTTTTTTTCGGTTTCTCAACAGCCCTCACAGGACCTCCCTCGCCCTCTGTACTAGTACTAGAACTAACTACACACAAAAAGATGGCGAACGTGCTGCACCAAGTGATCGTTGACCAGTGGGAGCAAAATCGCATCCTCACGGACCTGCAGGGACAGGGGCTGGCGACTGAGGCGCAACGCGACCACCTCAACCAGCACAACGATCTCCTTGATGAGGGGTGCTCGGACAGCTCCTACCTCATCATCTCCCGTTCGCTGGAGAGCCGCGACCTGAAGCGCAGTTGGGCGAAAGCGGCCTTCACTCAGGTCGGGCGGACGCCGTTGTCCTTCGTGGCGGCGCTCCACGCTGCCGGCGCGCTTGATGCTCCCTCTGCCCGCCAGATTCAGAAGCACATCAAGAACGCGATCACGGGGTCCGTGACCAGTGACGAGCGCCCCTCCATGGACCGTGGCACGGTGTTCAAGCAGTTCTGGGACACGGTCATGATGATCTGCGGTTCCGATTACCTCCCGGTGATGCTCCCGCGCCCCGCGGGACCGAACAATCAACCTCCGGCCGAAACTCCCGCCGAGCTGTACACGCGCCGTGTCCGCACGGCCTTCACGGCGAACTTCTTCCCCACCTTCGACGGCCTGTTGAAGTGGGTGGCTCGCGAAAAGAAGACTCGCTGCGAACACGAACAGAAGCTTTCGGCGCTGGAGTCCAAGATGGCTTCGGACAAGGCTGACTTCGCGAACCGTGTCAACCAGATCCGGAACGTCAACCGCAACGGCAACCGTGGGGGTAACCAGAACAACAACAATAACAAGACCATCGCTGACAAAGACGACGATAAGGGCGGTGGCAACAAGAACAAGAACAAGGGCTCGGCTCTGGACGGCTACAACGATCCCGATGACCCGAAGCGTGAGCGCTCGCCGCGTCGCGACAACCCGAAGGACAAGCTCGTGTGCAAGTTCTACGTGGCCGGTAAGAAGGACGCCCCCTGTGCGCACGTCGCGGAGGGCGGTTCGTGCTCGAACGGCCGCCATGGGGGGAGTTTTCGCCGCATCCAGTACCTCAACGTGAAGGAGAATTACGGCTTGAGCCACGAGGAGGCGCGTTTCAAGACCACGGAGTAAGGGCCTTGGCTCGCAGTGTATGGCTACTTAGAAATTCAATTAGGCCTGCGCAGGACCTGTTTTGACTCAATTAAAATTAATGATCTACTGACTACCTCTAGATGCAACCTTCTTGGTAGTACGAAGACTAGCCTCTGCTAGCTTCCGGTGCTATAACGAAGTATAGAGCTTCGATCTTTCGAGAAGCGTGGCCTGTATTTCTTCGAGATACTTCGCTCGTTTCCAATCAATCTAAGTTTACTTAGATCGCTCTATCTTAGCTTTGCTTTGATTCAGCTTCGGGCCAGGCCCTTACTATTGTCATAGACAGTCCCTTTTCTTCAAATTAGAAGTCGCCCTAGCTTTCAGTTTTCACCCACTGATGGCCACCACTGACTGATGCCCGCATCATCGATGGAAAAGACGCTTCTTCGAACATAAAAAGAAAAAACATTTTCTGGCTGTTTTCGTTTACATTGGGGACGCCTAATAAAATCGAAAATAACACGACAGGCCCCTTGCCTTTTCCCAAGATGCAGCCTCAATCCACGACTGACGCTAACTTCAGCTTAGAAATTTCCCGCGACTTTCAACGAACTTACGGCGCTGGGAGCGTCCTGCCCCAGTGTGTTAGGCAGTCAATTGACTTTCAGAAATCCCACAACTCTAGTCAGATCCTCGAGAAGAACAAAGCCGTCGCGAAGCGCCTGACCGACCTGCGCGCCTCTCTCCGAGATCGCGAAGCGGCTGAACACTCCACTTTCCTGCCGCACTTGCAGGAGGTGTACAAGGACAAGAACTTTTTGATGTTGGAGGTCCTCACCTCCGAAGCCATCGACCAGTGTAGCGAGCTTCACGCACGGCGCGACGAGGTGATGTCTATCTTCAAGAAGTTCAAACAGGGTCTCCCTACACGAGGCGAAATTTCCGCATCCGGGTTTTGGCGCCTGCTGCCCGCAGGGGGACGTAAGTGACAGACGCGAGGATGCGGCCCGGGTTGCACTTCTCCCCGACCGAAGGCGCCCCTCGTCGCACTGGGCAACCGACGAAGACGTGGAGAACATGAACCAACAGACGGACACGATGATCCACGCCGGAACGTGGCGTCTGGTGCCCGAAGCGGACTGGGGCGAGACCAGCAGCGCTGCGACCGTTTTCCCGGTCCACCAACACGATAAACTCCGAATGTGCTGCGACATGAGGAGGACAAATCTAATGATGTTTAGCTGGGAGAAGATGCGTCTGCTCGGCTGTCGAGCTACGCTCGAAGTCATCGCACGGCGCATGAGCCCCTTCCGGGACCAGCCCGCGCTGCGCCAGTACAAAAGCGACACGAAAGCGGACTTCGAGGCGGAGGCGCGTTTTCGGGAACGAACCAAAGCGTCGCTCGAAGCGCAGGTTCTCTCTGACGTGCAGCAGGGCCTGCAGTACTCCACGACGACGCTCCTGTCAGACGGCCAGCGGGGCCGCCTCGACTCTCCCCTCGACGACGAGGAATTCTCCTTCGTTCCCCTTGCAGGCAAGAAGGACATGGCTAGCTATTACTACCAGTACGGAGTCGACTCGCCGCGGGCCAATCGCTTGTGGATTCCCGGCGCCCGCACCGGGCGCCGTGATGCAGCTGGCCACGCCAGAAGAACATGGCGCATGGTCGAATCGACCGCTGCGTTATTCGGTTCGCTGTCGAGTATCTACGACTGCGTTCACGGGTCGGAAATATTACAACTGGCAATTAACGTCTCTTTGAAGACGGTTTGTACAATTTATATCGACGACTTGCACGCGCACTCCCGTGCGCGCACAGTCGTAAGTGATAGCGACCTTATCTCGCTTTTCCTAGCGCTCACAGGCTTCGGCGAATCTAAGCACAAATCAGAAATTCACTCACTAATCCAACGTTGCTTAGTGGTCCTTGGCATCGCCTACGAAATCGATCCGCAATTTCGTTCCATCACCATTTCCATCGATCCTTCTCGAGTCGAACGCTTACAGGCCATGGGCCGGGATCTGGTCTCTCAATTCCCCACGCGATCCGTGGATTTCGATCTTGTCTGCAGCTTCAAGGGGCTGTTCAGACATTGCGCGCAACTTAGCTTACAATTTTCGCATGTTGTAAGAGGCCTAGACGTATGGACTGACGAGTCCTTCTTCTCCGCTAACATTAAGTGCGCCGCTCAGCGGCGCCAGCTGCTCGTGCTGGTGAAGCTGCTTCTCTCGGTCGTGAAACACGCCCAGCAGCTCGCGATCTCCCCTGCGGAGTACGAGTTGCCCACGGCGCACGTCTATTCGGATGCCAGTTTGCTCGACCCTGTCGGAGCGAACCGGGCGATTCGCTCTGGTCGGCGCTGCAATTTGGGCTCGTTCGGGATGTATATTGGAGGCTTTATCTTGCTCCCTTCGGGCGAGACAGAGGCTTTTTCAATTCACGTAACCCGCATCCCGTCCGATGTCGATCGAATACATATTGGCATTCTTGAAACACTCGCCGCCCGCGTTTGTCTTCAGCGTTTTCAACATCACTTGAAAAACCATTTCTCGGTCTTCCACGTCGACAATAGTGGGGCCGTATACTCGATTTCCAAGAACAGCAGTTCTTGTTTAATAAGCCAGCGCATAGGCGCCTCCTTTGTGCGTTTCGCCATTAAGTTTGGTTACAGGTACTGGATATGCTGGGTTTCGACCCTCCGCAACGTGGCTGATATACTCACACGCATGGAGAGGCAAAGCTTACTTTTAAAGCATTTTCCTACTTGTAAACTCGCACAATTAGACGACAGTGCGAGCTGTCGTGCCTTCCTCTGGGAGGCTGGCTTAGACAAGTAATTAATAGTCTGACCCAACCCTCGCTCCATCACGCGCTTTCTCTTCTACATGTTCCAGAGCAGGGCGAATTTCGAATGTCACTTTCAGTAAAATCTCCATCCGCAATCCGCTGTGCGAAGACAGTGCACAAGTGTCCGCACGACGAAAGCTCGATTGATCTCTCGCGTTGCCTACTCAAGGAGGAAACGCCTACCTTTCAACTTCCATCGGCGTGCCAACGCATTTCGCGTCTGTTCCCGATCATGAGCTCCACGCCGCCTGGTGCCCCGGACGACCGCTTCGCTACGGCTACTCGGTCGGAAACGACGTTTCACCCGTACAAACGGATCGGCGTCGGACAAGGTCCGCCCTCCTACCGCAATCTGCACCGCTTCGGGATGTGCGACCTCGACATCACCTGCGTGGACAACCCGAACTTCCTCGCGCCGGCCGAAAACGGTACTTTTCTGCCGCACGTTCAGGGCCATCTGCCGAACAACGCTTCCTGCGCTTTGCAGGAGTTCAAGATGTGGGTGAACGCCTGCCTCGCCGGCGAGGTCCACCCCAACGAGTTCGTGGTGTCTACCCCGTCCGACAAACAATTTTCGGACATCGAGCAGCAGTTCCGCTTCTTCATGACTCAGGTGAAATCCGCTTCGTGTGGTCTGCTGAAAAAGGAGGCCCTGATGCGCACCTCGGCCGTGATGTTGCAGCTCATCTGGACTGCCCTGCGGGTGAACTACTCGTCGGACTACTCGTGGACCGGGCTCTGCTTCGACGTGGCGCGCGAACCGGTTGTGCGCTCCGACAAGATGGGCGGTTTGCACTACTTCGACCCGCAAGGTGACTGCGTTTCGGTCCCGTGCCGTGGCGAGCAGTGGTTCACCAACATCGGCTTTCCGCACCTGGCGGCTAGCCCGCACTTTCAGACCTGCCTGAAGAATCCGCACTCTTCCGGTGTGTTCCGCGGTGGTTCGGCGCCCCCGCCCGGCCAAGCCTCCGCTCCCTCGAACATTTCGGCCGTCTCTCCGATCGCCCCCATCGGTGGTCTGAACGAGTCCGGCGGCCATCCTGCCGCGGAGCCTAAGGTCCAGTATTCGGAGGACGAACTCAACGACGATGGCGATCCCATCGACCCTGCCGTTGCCCCCAAGGACAACCTCCCGGTGTTGCCGATCGGCTCCCCGTCGGCCGTCCCGATTGGTCTGTTCTCGACACGCATCGGCGCTGCGAGCTCCTCCTCCGGGGTGGCTGCGGCTTACGTGCAGGGCTTCGCTGGCTCGGCTTCCAACCAGGATGTGCACAACTACATGCGGAACGATTCCCAACCGGGCATTTCCAGCTGGGACGCGGGCACCAAGTTCGCGAAGATGGACAACGGTGACGGCGTGGCGTAATTCGCTGCTGGTGATGGGTGCACAGCTGCCGTATACGACGGCTGCTGCTAGCTTTTCCGAATGAGAACTTCATCTGACATTCCTCTGCGGAGGTTCTACTACTGACGCTCTACTCTACGGAGATCATCGAATTTTCCTCTACGGAGGCTTCAAAACCAACTTCCTTGGCCGGAGTGGTTCTAGTGCGGCTCCGCGCGGCGCTGGATCACCAGCTCCGCGCTAAAATAATGATGAATACATCGTGATCTAAGAGATCTTCGGCTGTGGGCTCCTAGCCTATGGCCATCAATCAACTTAGAAAACTACTCTCGAAAACTTACGTTAACGTCGCCTCGAGCGTAAAGTCAACTAGCTTCATCGAAGCAGATATAGTCGAATGAGAAGGACGTAGCAGCATAAGCTGCAGTTTTGGATGGAGACACGTGGCTAGTACGCTTGCCATTGTCATGGGTCAGACTATCAAAAGCGCAGCTCTGCCAGCTGCGGCATGTATGCAGCCGATGTTCGCTTGGGGGATCGCTTGTTATATTGGCTTGTCAATATAAGTATGTGCTCCTGCTCGCTCAAGGTCAAGCTCCATCGAAATGCACGAAGGCTACGCCATCGAGCTCGCACCTTCAAACGAAGAGTCGGGACCACCAGAAGGTCGCCGAGGTTCTAGAAAGACATCGAGAAAAAACATAAAGTGAAACAAAATTCTAGTGATAAATTTGTAGTTCTAGTATGAAAAGAAGCTAGGATGAACTTCGGCAACCCCCGCCCTGTGACGCTCTTTTCAAAAATGCTCCCCCTGCTGTCGAAGGAGAATGGCATAGCAAGAAAATGAAAATGCACCAGATGCACTCGAATTGGACGCCGGTGCGCGGTCTTTCCATCGTGCCGCGAACTGTCAATTGAAGCGATGTATGATGACAAAATGAAAAACGACTCCAATTGCGGCTTAGGAGTCTGCATGTCGAAAAATTCTTTTTCGGTACTGCCAGTGCGTGGCAGAACCTGCACAACAGGTACAGCATATCCCTATCTCGGGTATTGGTGGCCGTCGTTGTTCGATGGGATTTTCATGTTGCGCAGTGTGCTGCCAGCCGCCGTAAGTTAGTACTGAGAAACAAACGCGTCGAGAGAACAAAGATAGAACAAGATGCAAATAGGCGATAAATAGGCGTTCGCAAAATGGAAACAACATGAAAATGGCGGCCTCACGGCGGAAGCTCTACAACTTGTGCTTCAAGAACTAAGGCTATAGAAAACGTAGGTAAGCGTAACGCGGCCTAAAAACATAAGAAACAAAGTTTCGTCCCGTGTTGTAGTGACTCTGAAAAAAGGAGCTCGAGGTGGTCGCCCAAGTGGACGCGGTTCCTCACTTCTAAAATTTGACATGAAATTTGATTTATTCGTTTGAGCATTTGAAGTTGCAAACTTAAAGTAAAACTAAAAGATACAAGATGGTTGATCGATCTACGCTGGTAGCGATGCGGGAGGGGACACCTCTGCTTGCGTCGGTTCTTGGGGGAACGTTAGAAGTGCACGTCTTCACGCTATCCGAAGACCAAAGACGAGTTTACTGCGTCGCGAAAGACGACATCGTCGACGAGGATACGGACTTGTGCCCGGAGGCTCTCGCGATCAAGTTCAAGGGAGTCCAGGTACAGCCTCAACCTACTTAGCTCAAATCCTCCGCATACTGATTCATTTTCATTGTAAGGAAGCGACCGGACCACCAGCATCCCCGCGAGGGTTGATTATAAAAGTTAAGATTAAAAAGTTGGAACAACTACAACACAATATCCCTATCCGTGCAGCACTACGACTACGCCTACCCCTACGCTGGCGCTGCTAGATCAACAGCATCGGGTTCTACTCTTCATGTTTGTAGGCACGCAAATAAAAATTTTATCTTCCGTCCGCTGGTACTACTGTTGCTTCACTTGTACAGATCCGCGAGATTGCGGAGGTGACGGGCGATCGTCCCAAGAGCTTCACGCCGGATGATGCTAGCAGCGGTAGAAGTCCGGGCGATGTGGAGATGTCGAGCAGTCGGTCGCGCTCGCGGTCACCGCGGTACGGGACACCAGGCTGCACCGTGTACAGCATCTCGGTAAAGCTCAAGCGCGGTAGCGACATCAAGCTCGTGTGCGCCACGCCAGTGGACTTCTTCACGTGGTACGACGGACTCATGTACCTCGTCACGAAGGCAAAGCAGGTGCGAAGGCGGCCACTTTTCCATCCCGTTTTCATTTTATTTAAGAGTTGTACCTAGCTAGTCCTAGGTAGGTTTGGTTTTTCCCCTTGCAACTGATAGCACGACCGCCAAGGCCAACAACTGCCCGACGACAACACTTTGTTCTTCAGGAAGAGCGCGAGCGTGAGGATGCTGCATCTTCGCTCGATCTGCCGGTTTTTCTGCAGCAAAGGCTGTCGACGTCTCCAGGGCCGCGGCTATCGTCCCTTTCCCCGGGTCCCCGTGCCAGATTATCTGCATCGCCAGCCGCTGCCGCGAGCCCATTCCAGCATTCCGGATCCGGTTTCTTTATTAAAAAGACTGACCGCATCGAGAGCATGGCAGACACGATTCGGCGCGAAAACCTTGAGATGCAGCAGGAGCTCAAGCAGAAGGAAGCGCTGCTGTCGCGGCTGGCTTCGCTGCGACAGGGTTCGGCCAGACGGACGCACGATCGCACCTACGACAAGAGCCTGTACGAGGATGATGCGGAAGTAGAGGATGACAACGATGACTACGAGTGCGAAGTCGATGACGGCCAAGGGCGAGGCGCGGCTGCGGCTCTCGCAGATGAAGGGGAACAGTCCGACTCATCCAGCAACGACCCCAGCACCGACGAGGATATTGCGAAGCGGTTCCACTACGACTACACGCTCCCGACATCGACATCACTTGGAGAAGCTCCTGCGCGCTCTGTGATCTCGACGCTAGCGGGACCACCAGCACAGGCCACTGCTGCGTCGCAGTTGTCTACCATGATGGCCACTGCCAGAGGAGCGGCTCGCCCCAGCACGGCTCCGTCGTCCCGCACCGGGCTGCTGTTCGCGGACAGGAACGGCGTTCGGTACTCCACTGCAGGGGACGAAGGCACTATGAGGAGCCGTGGCCACCTACGGGCCGAGAGCGACGGGGAACTCGGCCTCGCCGCGGGGCGGCTTGCCGAGCCCGCGGACCCGGTTCCCGAGCAGGACGGGCAAAGCAGCGGCGCGGCCGCGACGTTTGCGTCGTCGTCGAGCACGTCGACCAGCGAAGAGGAAGAGGACGAAGCCCTGCCAACGGACGGAACGCTGCAGCGACTGATGGCCGAGGACTTCGCGTACAGGGGTGATGAAGAGGAAGCGTCGAGCCAGGAGTACGATGAAGCAGATGAGCAGCTGAGGGCGGAGCTGGTAGATGAGCTGCTGGAGCAGTACGGGTACGGGCTGCGGGGCTCGGAGAAAGAGGACGAAGACTGGTTTTTCCTGCGCCGTGGGGCTGGGGCGGGAGCGCAAGAGGCGGAGCGCAGGGGCGGCACGGAAGAAGACTACGGGGTTGATTTGCCGGACTCGGACGAAGAGGACGAGGAAGGAGGCGCAGTCTTCCCGCCGCCGGAAGAAGAAAAGGCCGGAGGTGGCGAGGACCTGGAATATGTGTATGGGGAACACACTCCGGGGAGGTAGCTGCTACCCTTGCCTTCCATCGTAAATTAAGTGTGTTTTCTGTTGTTCCACGACCACTAGCCTCCGTTCTTCTGAGTACGAGCACGATGTCGATTTCTGCAGTCTCGCGTTGAAATCGCTCCGACTTTCCATGCCACCCGACAGATGGTCCTTCAAGGCGCGGCCTGCAGCAGCTAGCAAGGGGAAAGCAGCAATCTCCTACGCCGCCGGGATGAAGGTCGCTGCTGAGCAAGATGCCAGGTCAGCAACAAAGAGCACCGCTGCACCCGGAAGCTGTGAGGAAGAGGCAGACTTGGAGTCGCCAGCGCCACCGTACCGATCTAGATCTTTTCCGCCGGCGAGGGCGATAGCAATATTATAGCAGTAGTTTGTTTCAGATTCACATTCAGTTTGTTCGTTTGTTTTGTTCTTCTGCTGGTGTATCTTTCGCGATTTTAAATTTAAGATGTTTGTGTTTCCCATCATGATGGATCATCATGTAAGTTAGTAAGTACTTGATTTCACACTGCAGGTGCACCGAAATGACCATCACGCAGCCCCTTGGATCGCCCTTTCCGCACGTTTACGACTCGGAAAAAGAGTCCGTGTTTGTCAACTATGAGAAAAAGGCAGGACCTTTCGGAAACTGCAAAGTGCCGCCGCGAAGTACTCGTGATCTTTTCGAAGTTTTTTTTCCAGCGTTTCTTTGCGAAACGGAAACGGTTTGAATTTCTAAAAAAGCTGTGTTTAGGAAGCATGGAACACTAGCAGCTAGCGAACAGGGATAGAAGCAAGTAGAGCTCGAGGAGGATCGTCTCGACGACCACTGTACCAATCGAGATCGACTTGAACTTCACAGGCACCACAAGCCCGCGTCTGCCGACTTCGTCCTTAATCGAAAGCAGCTCGTATGATCTTGACGCCGCCGACCAACCCGTGCGTAATCTTTTTTCCTCATCAACAGGACTTACGGAAAGTGGCACCAAGTACACCCCTACGGCCTCAACATATCAAAAACGCGAAATCGCGGAAGAAGACTGTAGTACCACACCCGTCCTCGCCACGGATAACGAGGACGACGCCCGCGTGAGTGAGAGGCTGATGACGCTCATCTCATCAGTCGGCGCAGCCGGCACGCGAGTGGAGTCGTCGAAGGTCTTGTTGCAGAAAGAGCTGCGCGCGCTTGCAGAGCGCAAGCGCCTAACGCGCGAGTGCGCATACGAGCGTGATGCACTCGGGCTGCAAGACTCCCTGACTTTGTATTGAAGAAAGCAAAGTACTACGGAAGGCAAACCATTATCATTTGATGACTTTGAAGATCTTCCGGCGTATTTGAGCAGGAGCCCCGGACTGCATCGAAAACATCAGCAACAAGATCGCATACATGATAAGTAGTTAGAAGAACTACAGCGGAATCATTTTATTTCGACACTCGGTTCCTGAGCCTGTGCTCTTTGTAGAAACCGAAGTACAATACTAGTATCGTATCCAAATTCCTGCTTGAACATGATTGCGTTTTCGATGCAACCCTAGCGCGAGCAGCCGCAAGTGGTGCATCGCGAGAAGTACTATGACGCTCGAATTCTGATGAGAGCAGCCATGTCCTCGTTGTCCTCAAGACATTTGGGTCTGCTCCCAAGCCTCATTCAAGTTAAACGGGATGCCTGTCGAGACAGCATTCGTTGGTTCGCATTTCACAATCACTTTGCTAACGCTGGTGCCAGGTCGATTCGATTATGTCACAGTCTCGAGGATTCTTCAGTCGACTGTTTGACGACGAATTCGTTTTCGTGATCATGGGTCGGTTGGATCATGCTCGTCGTCAGATCATCACTTCTCGGCGGGGTCCACCTCAAACTGTGTTTCATTGGAAGGATTTTCGTCGTCCTCGTCGTCGTGGCGCGGGCTTGGAAGTGTTGGCGATGAAACTCGTTTGCCGGTCGCGATAGATCCTCGTGCACGTCGTGGGAGCGGGACAGATCGAGATCGGACCCGCCAGTTCGTCGGGGACCACGTGGGTGGTGGGTGTTCCTCGCTGTAGGAGGTCCGCTGGCTTTAATATCGCGCTTGGCATCGATCATAAGGTTACCCCCTGCAGCTCCACGACAATGAATGCTTGATAAAATTAATAGTTTTTGTCGCATCACCAACTCCGATTTGACTAGCACCATGGATCCAGCGCCACAGCCAGACACGGAGGCCGCTGGTGCCGCTCCGCCTGCTGCGGACCCGGCACCGGATGCGAGCGGAAAGGGGTCGAAAAAGGGAAAAGGTCTCGGGAAAAAGCGCGGCTCAGCATCACAGGACCAGCAGGATGCCGCATCAACTACGACTGAAGGCGCGACGCAGGAGCAGCCCCCGAAGAAAGGGATTACGAAGAAAGGTCCAGCTGCAGCGCCTGTGTTAGACCTCGCGGGCACGATTGAAAAACTTGAGGAAGCGGTGCTGATTTATTTCGGATGTTCCTTCACATCATTCACAACTTGCCTTCCTCGCTCCCTGTGTTTGTGTTTTCGCTCCTCATTTTCATGTCGCTTTATTTGCTTCGTTCGCTGTTTGGCGCGTAACTAATGTATGAAAATTTTTCATCCTGGGTCAGTCGCAGACATTGGTATACTATTGCATGACCACTTTCTTCCAGTTTTCCGGCAAGTTTGCTTCCGTGTCCGACGCCGACCAGCTCCAGCACGAGCTCCGTGTGCAGAAGCTGCTTGTCCAGGAGTCCGCCACCAAGCTGCAGGAGGATCTCGACGAGCAGAAGGAGGCGCTGGCCGCGCAGAGGGATCTTTTGCAGACGGAGTCCGCTCAGTTGGTCGAGGATTCCGCCTCAAAGCTCCAGCAAGAAATCGAAGCGCAGAAGAAGGCTCTCGCCGAGCAGCGTGCGGTACTGAGCGCGCAGTCCGCAAAAGTGGATGCCATCGAGCAGCACGAGTCCCGGGAGGAGCACTGGCGGCGTCGGATCCGCGATTTGCAGGGCAGGTTGGATACGGTGGTCGAGAGGGTACACCACGAGGCGGGAGACGCGTACATGCAGAAAGTGTTGGAAGGCAAGTTGGAGGACCACCGCCGGTTCTACGAATTTATGGAGGAGACGGTGCCAAAAATCGTACTGCTGTCCAGGATGGACATGAAGCTGGGAAAGATGGATGCATCAGCAGAGGCGGAAGCCGTAGCCGAAGCCAGCGGCAGGGGCCAAGTGCAAGCTAGGGCGAGTACAAGAGCGAGTAAAGGCGGTGCAGTCGCCGGGACGCGGGAAAGCGCGGCGGAACGCTGGAAACGAAGCTCTGCGTCAGTTGTGCGCGAGAGACAATCCAGGGGTGCCACCTCTTCTAGCACCAGCTACAACTACCCTCCCTTGGTGACGAGCAGAAGCTGCATGCATCTCCATCCTGTCTAAAATCATTTTCGATCGTCATCATTCTTTTCTTGTTCTTCGCATCCGTGATAGATAGATTGAATTTGAAACAGAGAAGGAGATGATCTTCGATAAACGCGAATGCTCGATGCACTTGATGTTGATCTTGAACTCCATTTCTCTTTACTGCTCTGCAGCCCCTGCCCCTGCTTCTCCCGAGGACGAAAGCGCCTTTCTGTCTCAGCAGGACGCCCGAGAATTCGCTCGCCAGGATCGGCGTCGGCGCGTTTCCAGTGTCGAGCCCTACGGCTTCGGCTCGAGCAGTGCCCGGCCCGGCTGGAAGGAGCTAGCCACGCACGAGCGCTTCGCGTTGAAGGAGTGGAAGCCGTCAAAAACCACCCCGGAAACGCGGTACGTCCGGCCCACGCAGCGGGCGTTCCACACCCACGTGCTGGACAAGACGACCGAGGCTATCTCGGCGTACGAGCGGACGATGCGTGAGGAGAAGGCGCAGCGGGAGAGCGAGAGGCTTGCGAAATTTGCCATGTTGCCGCGCCGTGCCCAGCTCGAGCAGCTGGCGTGGGAAGAGGAGCGGCTACGGCGGCACGAGGACCGCCTGGCGCTGATCCACGGCAGCAAGGCAAAGGCTGGCGCGCAGTCGCGGGAGGGAAGCCCGGTCAGCGACCAGGATAAAAATGCAAGAACAACAAGCGCGTCAAGAAGCGGTAGCCCGTCACCCGATGGAGGGGCGTCTGGCTCTGGCTCGGCGGATCCCAGGGAGAGGCAAATAACGTCTGCGCGGAGCCGTCTCGAGAAGTACAGGCAGATCGCGGAACGACCGGCTGAGGCCAACAAGAGCCCGAAACTGCGGCAGAAACAGGGAAACCTGCGCCATCAACATGCGGAGAGGCTGGCAGCGCCGTCGGGTCAAGCGCACTTCGACGTGTTCAATCAACGGTACGTACACAAGGGCTCGCCGTCAGCATCAGCCGCGGAACTGGGGGCAGAAAAAAGGGAGAAAAATGTACTGCTACGGAAGCCAAGTTTGTCTTTGTTGGTCCTCCGGCATTATGATCGAGATCGAACAATCGTGCTGCTGCCTGCTGGCGCTCTCTGTCTAACAGCACCATATTTAACCCTTCCACGCGGCTAGATAGAATGACGACCGCCTGCTTTTGAACTTCCAACCCTTTTCACCGCTACAAAAACAGCTTCGGCGCGCTTCGTTTAAGCCTACGCACGAGATTCGCAGTCACTACGCGGACGCCCGTATCGTCCACGCGACTAGCAAGAGC
>RXOD01004478.1:0-21730 GCA_005223375.1 Amoebophrya sp. AT5.2
ACCAGCTGGTCCCACCATACGACGCTGTCGCGGGCCTGTGGCGAATAGCCCAGCGAACCGGTGAGCAGCTTCAGATTGCCCATGAAAAGCCCGGAGCCGATGGACTGGGTCAGGCAAAACTGTACGAACACGGTCCAGAAGCTCACCCGCTGCAAAACGTCCCTCCACGTTGCTTTGTGTTCGAGCAGGGAATTACTGTCGCTGTCGGGGGTGAGGTCGTGATCGGTCTCCTTCATTTCGCGGTATGGCTCCGCGGAGGCTGCTGACGGCGCAGCCAGTACCTGTTCGTATGTCCAAGTAGTTCCGGCGGGGGCACCAGACCGAAGTCTCTTCTTTTTTCTGGTGCCGTGGCTCCCGTTGAGTTGGGGCAGGTCTTCAGCATCCAGGTTTTTGCTCCCTATGATTTCGTCTTCTACATACATTCCTGGAGGAGCTGGGGCAGGACGAGGAGACGCGCTACTCGAAGCTGTTGTGCTCGATGGAGAAGTTGCTAGCTGAGGCTGAGGACCACGACCAAGACCATCAACCTGTATCTCGGCCGCGCCCCTGGTAGCGGTACTCGACGCCTCGTCTGCGGTCTCCCTTCGTCTCGTCACTCTTGTCGCGTCAACCTCGACCTCCCCTCCTCCAGCCCGAGCATGCTCGCCATCAGCTCCTACATGATCCTCTACCTCCACCACCTGCAGCACGAGGCTTCCTACGATCCCCGTGACGGCCCACAGGATACCTGAGTAGTACACGAAGGAGTGCACGCTTCTCCCGAAAGCCCCGACGTAGAAGAAGTTGTAGATCGCCGCGGAGAGTCCAAATCCCGACGCCAGGATGCCAGTCGCGAGACCGGTTTTCCTCGTCAGTAGAAGCCCGGTGTACAGCCCGTTTTGGTACAACGTCACGCTGCCGTGTTGTATCATGAAGTAGTAGAAAGCCATGCGCGTCGGGTCGGAAAGCTCTACTTTCGCAGAGGACCCGGGTGCGCCAGCACTTGCACTTGTAGTTCTCGAAGTTGGATTAACATTCGGGCCGACGGGCGGCAAGCCTAAGTAGAACAAGGTCGAACCCGTTGCTACCAGTACGAAGCTGTAGATACAGGAGTAGAAGACGCCACAGTAGTGAAAGACCGCGCCCGAAACGAAGCCGAGGCCCACGCCGATTTGCCCCGCAGAGTACAGCGCGTCCACGTCGGCGGCGGTCCAGTTGCATAACTGCATCAGGTCGGTTTCGAGTCCAGCAAACATGTAGAGAGTGCCCCCGCAGGTCGCGTTCCAAAGACAGAGGGCAAAAACGACCGCGAGTTTGCCGCCCGAAAAATACCGCGAAACGTACATTTTGCGAGGAGAGAATCAATTATCGAACTACTAACGTACAAGTTGCACTTCTTTCAGGCCGCTAGTTTGTACTCCTGTAGCCTTGCGGTTGCCCGCAATTTTACGACTCGATGGTAGTGCTTCAGCTTCCATTTCCAATCACGGATTTATACGAAGTCGGACCTGTAAGGTACGGCGATGACCCAGGTAAAGTTTATCCTTGGCGTGGCCCCCCTTCTACTGAAGAACGTAATCTACCACAATCTCTCGCCTCCCTCAATCTCAACAACTTCAACAACTGCAGCCAGCCAAACACTTTCGCTTCCCCACCAGGCAGAAGAAGGAGCAACATGCTTTTATTCTTACGTTTTCAATGTAGACCTTTTCATCGAGTTCCCGCTTCAGCTCGCAAAGAATGTTCTTGAGCGGCTGGCTTTCATAGCTGCCCACGCAAGCTAGTCCAGGGGTCGACTGCGTAGAAGCACGTGCGCGAGGTACGTGAGATTTACATTTAGTGTGTTGAGTTCGCAAAAGTCGCCAGCTTGCTTTCCCCTCTCTGGTGCCTCCGGTTGAGATGACCCCCTTTTTACCTACTTGTTTTACAATAAAAAGTCTTGCCAGGAGCTGTTGGCGTCACCACGGTTGCATCTTCAAGATCATGCCCCCGCCGCGATGCCATCTCTACAACCGGCATTGATCGTAATCCCTACTTCGCGAATGGAGGTTCGAAAATTCTTTATGGAGCGTGGCCGCCCCCTTCAATCGATGTAGTACCCTGCGCGCCGCGAGAAGATTAACGAAAATACGTGAGCTGCAGCAAGCAGCGCCTGCAAATCACGGCTGTCACTTCCCGTCGCAACTTTTGAAGCTGCCGCTACGGAGCTTGTGTTCGCGGGCTTCGTGGAATTCGTGGTCTTCTGACGTCGAGTTTCTGTTTGTGTTTGCCTTCGTCGCGGACCCCCTTTTCGGGCCGCCCGCTAGGGCCGGAAACTCCTCAACGTCCAGCTCGCGCTTCGCTTGCCTGTCCACGCTCCCCCACTTTGGCTTGGCGGTTGACGAGGAAGTCCCCCCGCTCACCGTCGAACTGGCACCTCCTCCCTTGTCTCCCGCCGCTGAGCTTTGCGTCGTTTGCTGCTGTTGTTGCTGAGAGGGTGTGCTGGGCTGTTGCTGAACTGCCGTAGCCGTGGTAGGGGCTGACGTCGCTGATGCAGTCGAGCTGGACTTCTCCTGCTTGTGGTCGGAATCCGCGCTGTCCTGCTTGTTCGCCGATGCCGAGTTATTTCCCTTACCCCCGCTTTTTCTTCCGCTCGCAGCAGTCGTCGACGAAGTCGCAGAGGCGCTCGTAGTGCCTGCACGTAGTTGGATTTGGTTTTGGAACGGTGCGCGATAGATGAGGATGAAACCAGTTACACGGCCAATAATCCTCATCGTATGATTTTTTACTGATCATGAACAAAATAAACTTGGACGCACAACGCCGGCCCGAGAGAACTACGTGAAGAAGAAAAACGAAATTGGATTTACAGATGAACAATCAACGATCAACATGCATCAACTTGAACGTGTAAAATTTTTATAAGTAGTACCTTCCACATGATCCGCACTAAACTTGCCTAGCCTGGAATCTGCCACCGCCGTATCGTCTCCGGGTGAAGAGGAGCCGCCTTTCTTGCCTTCGGGGCTACTTGCCACGGTAGACGCGACGTTGCCTCCCGATGAGTTGCTGTCTACGCCCGTCGTGTTCTTCGACGTTGACGCTGGGCCGGTGCTTGACTGGTGATCGCGGCCGCCACTTTTGCTTCCATCTCTACCTTTGCCCGACGAGGAGGACTTCGCGCCGCCTCCTGCAGCAGCGCCGCGGCCGGTTGAAGCGGAGTCACTGATTGACGTTGCAGCTGTTGCGTTGTCGCCCCGTGCTTCTGACGGCTGACCACTTGCTGCTTTCCTCGGCGTGTCGCCGGCGCGCGCGCTCGGCGTAGCGGAAACAGCTGCAGAATCGGAATCCGCTACTCGGTCCTGCTTGTTCACCGCTCCCACGTTGCTGAGCGCAGCCGGTTGCAGCGGGCTTCCACTAGAGGACGCCGCGCCGGCCCCCGCTGAAGAACTGCCGCTGCCGCTTATGGGCCGCGGTCCAGATTTTCCGCTTCGCAAGGACGGGGTCTCCTGCCAATTGGACCTTCTGTCGTTCACGTGCTGGTCATTCCACTGCTTATCCCGGACGTGGCCCCAGCAGTCGGCGTCATCAGACGGCGACCAAGTGTTCTGCTGCGGCTGCTGGTGGTACGATGAATTATCCGCGTTGGACGATACTTGCCTGTTCGAATTGTTCGTGTGGCCACCTTTGCCGCCGCGGTTCATCCCGTGCTCCTTTCCGCCGTGGAGGTCCTTCCTGCCGTGGAGGTCCTTCCCGCCATGGTCCTTCCCGCCGTAGAGGTCCTTCCCGCCGTGGTCCTTCCCGCCGTGGAGGTCCTTCCCGCCGTGGTCCTTGCCAGCGTGGTCTTTCCGACTGTGGTCCTTCGCGCCTTGCTGGTCCTTCCCCTGATAGTCCCTTTCCCTCTCCCTGTTGCCGTACTGCTGATTAGAATGGGGACCCCCAGCACCTCCGCCGGCGCCGTAGGTGTTGTAGCCACCTCCAAGACCACTTGAGGAGCTGTGCTGAGTGTGCGGCAGGTTTTGGCTGTGAGACGGGGGACCTCTTTTGTTCCCTCTGTTGGTGTGTGTGTCCCCCTCGTAGCTTTCGTTGTAGTGGGAACCCTGGCCGTAGTCGTTATGCCGCTGCTGTAGCTGATGCTGATGCTGGCCCCCGCTGCCGCCGTGGCCGCCCCTACTATTTGCGGCTCCGTAGCTGAGGTTGCTGGAGTCTTGCCTTGACATCGGGGTAAACGGGTATCGTCCTGCTCCCTGCTGGCTGTGGCTGTGGTTTCCCTGCTGGTTATGGCTATTACCCGAAGACTGCTGGTTGCGGTTGTGGCTACTGGTATTGTTCCAAGATTGATGCTGGTTCAAGTTCATCATCTGGTTGTGGTCTTTGTCTCCCCCTCGGCCTTTCCCCTTCCCCGCTCGAGGCGTCGTCGAGGACGATGCGGTGCCCCCGTGTGGGTTTCCACCATAGCCTTGTTGGCCCTGGCTAGTGTTCCCGCCACCATAGTAGCTGTTGTCCTGCACCCAGCTCTGGTGCGTGGTAATATTTGGATTTCGATCCAGGTGGGGCCCGCCGTAGCTGCCGCTGCTGCTACTGCCGTAGGTGCCACCTCCGCTCGCTACGTTTCCCATCAAAGAGGCGTTGTCGCCGCGCGAAGACTCGAAGGAGCCCTTGGGGTGATTCTGCTGCTGCTGGTTGCCCATTTTCATGTTCCCCACACCGTATCGGTTGTTGTTACCTCCCCGTGGTCCCCCTGCTCCGTGCGCCGAGTTGTTACCCATGTTATTCCCGACACTACCACCACCGTACCCAGATGAGTTGTTCATCTGGTGGTTGCCACCACTGGAGCCCCCACCCTGGTGTCCAGCCGTTGAGGAACTGGTGGTGGCGATCAACCCGTCCAGATGCAGTGACTTTTTTCGTATGGCGTCTTCCCTCAGCTGGCTGGTTCGATACACGGTGCCAGTTGGGGCGACCTGCACCGGGTGCTGGCCTTGGTGTTGGTTCGGTCTGCTGTTTTGGATCATTTGGTTTTGCTGCTGCGGTCCCGGTCCCGCTATTGTGCCCGCCTGATTGTTCTGCTGATGCTGTTGCTGCGGTCCCACTATTGGCGTCACCACCACGTTCGACATCGACACACTCGGGTTCACGGCCGCCCCTGCCGTTGCGCCATTCCCAAGCAGAATCTTCGGGCCGGTTATCGGCGAAGGAATCATGGTGCTCAGGTTGTTCAGGAGTCCCGGCAGGAGTCCCGCTGTCTGATGAGGACCAGGACCTCCAACTCCTGGTGCAATATTTGTTGTTCCCATGTTGTTGCCCTGTTGGTTCATCATCTGAGTCTGATGTTGATTGCCGGCGGAAGTAGCCCCGGCCGCCAGGCCCCCCGCCAGGACTCCCACGAGCTGGTGCGCCATGAGGAGCTGCTGTTGCTGGTGCTGCAGCTGCTGTGCAGACATAGCGCCGAGGTTGCTGCTCTGATTACCGGCATGATTCGCTGCGCTCGCGAGCACCTGGAGCGTCGTCGCGTCCAGGTTCCCGAGCGACGTCGGAGTTCCGCTTCCTGCGGTTTGCGGAGGCGCGGCGGAACCGCCCGCTGCACCCTGGAGGCTCAGGCTGTTCACGAGGTTGTTAAGGCTTGCGCTTGCGGCCGCGGCTGCGCTTATTTGCGGGGGCCCACTGGTGTTTATGTTCTGCTGAGCGATTTGCATTTGCAGCAGCTGCTCCTGCAGTGTCAAGCCCTGACCTGCTCCCGACGGCACAGGCCCCGAGTCCGCGACGTTGATCCCGGCGTTGTTCCCTGGGGTCGATGCTCCCGGGAGCGGAGCCAGCGGCATTGCCGGCGGAATGTTGAGATTCAGAAATAATCCTTGTCCACCTCCGCTAGAGCTGTTAGAAGTGCCGAGCTGCACACCTTGCTGGGCGCTTGCCGCGGGAAGAGCACTGATGGCCTTCGGAGTTGCCGGGTTGCTATCGGTTTGCACGCCCTCCGCGGGGCCATGCGCACGAGCGGCGGAGGCCTCTCTGCTCTCGTCCTTGCTGTCCGACGCCGCGGAACTGCCCTTTTTGGTCCCCTTCGTGATGAACGACTTGTGCCAGTCCTTCAACGCGGCGGTCGTTTCAGCCCGGCTCTGCTTCGGCTCTACTCCGGCGCGCCCCCTCTTCCCTGCACCGTGCCCGGGGGCGGCGCGCTGCTCTCCCGCAGCCAAGGCTGCTCCTACGGTCTTTACTGGCGGCCCCTCCCCCGCTTCGCCAGCGCGCGTCGTGACGCCTTCTTCCTTAGTATCGGCCGAACCGTCACTGCTCTTGAGATTGGTCGCCTTGGTGTTGTCCGCGCCCTTCAAGACTCCGACTCCGACTGCACCGCGTCCCAGGCCGCGAGGGCCGCTCCTTTTGTCTGATGTCAGCAGCGTGGCCTGCAGGCTCTGCTTGTCAATGAAACTTGCAGCCGCATCGCCCGCGGCCGCGGTGGCATTTCCGTCAGCAGGGCCCCCGCCGCGAATAACCGGCCTCCTCGTGCCGCCGGATTCCAGCTGCAGACAGTTGATCATGCGCTTGCCGTCCCTGATGTTTCCGCTGAAACTGCTGGCCCCAGCCGCTGGCTTCGGGTTCAGCCCGTCGCGTTTGCTGCCGCGCTGCTGCGCAGCCGCAGCTTTCAGCCTGCTATTGATGTTCAACGTGGTCCCGCCAGTGGTGGTTGCTGTTGTCGATGACGTCCGATCGTTGGTTGTATCCGCCTGATGTTCTACAGCGGGCGTAACGTCCGACGAGGTTCCTGCGGCAAGGTTCTCGTCCTTCTCCACTGAGGCGGTTTCCTCGACCTCAGAACTGAAACCGCCCGGGTGCATACCCGAGCCTTTCCGTTTAGGATTTGCCGCGCGGAGGTCCGCGTCCTGCTCTACTTCCCCCTCTCCGCTGTTCTTGGCACTCGAACTCGTATTATCCTTCTCCTGATTGTTTTCCCCCGGAGCGTGCTCCTCCTTCGTGTCTTTTAATAGTGAAGACGGCTGACTCGATCCCCCGGCGTCGGAAGTGGTCATCGTGTTCTGCGCCTTCAGGATCGCTTTTTTGGATGCTTCCAGCGACTTCTTCATCGCCGCCTGAGCGTCCGGCGAAATTTTTTGGTTGGTAATCTTCATCCTCTTGGGCTTCGCCGGCGCTAGCGCGGCCGCCCCCGGAGCTACGTTTTGGTTTTGCTGCGGCAGCGTCTCGGTCTGATGATGCATCTGGTGGTGCTGCGGTGGGGCGTTCAGCTCCTCCTGTGTGGGGATGTACAGGTCGGCAACCAACGAGACGTGGTCGGACGGCCAATCCGGGTTGGGCATGGAGCGGAGCGGATGCGTATTGTATTGGCACCGCGTGAGCCGCTCCTCCTCAAAGATCTGCAGAATCTGCGAAACCCGAAACGGCGGAGAAAATAGGATTTTGTCCAACTCCCCGCAAGAATGATACCTGAAGTTTTATTATTATTACAATAAAAAAATTATTGGTGCAGTTTGTTATTGTTGTTGTTCTTCAGGGGGGAGCGACTTGAGGATTGGGCTCATCTTCCGAGTGGGGGATTGCGATTCCGTTGGGTTGCGAGGATTTGGAAACATGTTTCGTGTGAATAGCCTGAATGGAGAAAGAAATGAAACGAAAAAAGGCCAAAGGAAGGGCGTGGAAGCGGTGAGAGAAAGAACATGAACATACGATAGCTACGAGTCGGCCACAATCGGATGACGTCGAGGAGTGACGACTCGGACTCCCAAATGATCGTGGAAGCGTCCATCGCTCCCGCAAAACCAACATCGGAACAGCAATACCAACAGCCTGGCTGAGATATTAAAACATCGGAACAGCAATACCAACAGCTGCCTGGCTGAGATATTAAAACAAGCATCAAAATACGTGTCGTTGTGTGCCGTGGTGATTTCTGGTTCCTGGTTGGCCATAACGTAGCCCAGCGTATTGGCGTCGTACGCCGAGGCCAGGCCCTGGAAGACTGGCCTAGACTCCTCCCGGATTCCGTTCAGGTCGCCGACGAGGATGAGTGGCACCGCCGGATTCATCGCCGGCGCGGTCCAGAACGTCGGGTCCGCCCCGGCGCAGGCGTAGGGATCCGCGACCACTTCGCCGGACACCAGCTCCCGCGCCCGCACAGGTTCCAGCGCCGGGGCGAAGCCGGCCACGTGGGTGTTCACCAGCTCGAATTCCTGCTCCTGAAAACAAAAGCGGCAGCGCTGCTGCGCGCCGCCGTGGGGGTTCATCTGCCCGCCTAACGATCCGTCGCTCTGGGGCGGCGGCGTCAGCATCAGCTCCCGATGCATCGTGTGCAAGTGAGAAACGCTGGAGTCCTTGTACAAAACAAGCAGCCAGTCCTTGGACGAATCCGTGCGACGAGCTGGCGTGGTGGTGCGAGGATGAATTCATTATGGATATGATCGATGGTGCCGAAGCCGATGGATCTTTATAGAGGTGCTGGTCATTCGAAATTTTAAGTAAACGAAGTACTCGTGTGTGGATGCATCAGTCTGAGTCTCAGTCGGACGATACTAGTTCTAGTGTAGCCGCACGACAGGAGAGGAGACGAGGAAGACTGTTTTACAACGGATCCTACGCCTCAGCACGGTCTCTGAGTTCGGTGGCTAAGTGAGGCGTTTCTTCGCGTTCACGCCGGTCCCGCGACAAATAAACTTCACCTTCACGGACCTGGCGCGAGTAGCGCGGCTACCATCGCCGGAAACCAAAAGCATCTCCTTCTCCAGCAGACAATCTATCAGTTCAAGAAATATACTTTTCCCCGCGACTTTGTACACGCCGTCGAGTGCTTTGACGACTTCGTCGCAGTGCAGCTGGTCTACTTCCTGCAGGCAGAGGATGTCCGCGTCCCACCGTTTCAGTTCCGCGATAACCAGCTGAAAGCGCACCGACCACTGCAGGAAGTCGCCCCGGCCCTCGTGCAGGACCACGAACTGGAAGCTGAACTGGTCGCTCAAGTGCTGCGACAGCACGTTGAAGGACATCACCCGCAGGCACTTTTTCCGCTCCTTCGGGTTCTTGAGCGATGGGTTCGCCGTAGGAGCACCCACGCCGGCATGATTGGCCAGCGCGACGGGCAGCCATTCGCGATCCTGCAACACGCCGGGCTTGGCCGGCGAGAGCTTCTCCGCGTAATGGCGCGCCATGCGAAACACCTCCTGGTACGGCTCGTGGAACCGGGAAAAGGAAATCTTGCGCTTCTCTTTGTAGTCGCGCTTGTGCGAGTCCCAGAGCACGCGCATGTTCAGTGTGAGCGAATGGACCTGACTCCACTTCGCGTTCTCCTCCGTCAACGCGCGCATCTTCGCGAGGTACCTGATGTCGTGAACAAGCGCGTTAGATCCATTATTTTTACGTTTACAACAAAATAAACAAGTATTTTTCATTTATTACAGCAGTACCACTGCTCGATGATTGGCGCGTCCCAATCTTTCCAGGGCGCCATGAAGTGCATTGCGTTCTTTACGTTGTCTGGCTGAGGTGGCTCTTCGGCACCGTGGTCGCTGTCGCGGCCCAGCAGGATCGGAAAATCCGATTCCTGGCACTTGTGCGCCGCGGATTTGAACTTGATCGCGATGCCGTCCTTGTAGCACTTTTTCACGAGCTGTCCCCAGAACTCGTCCGTCGCCGGGTCGCCGCCCGGCCGGACGAACCACTCGAGCCTGGGGCTGTCGAAGGTCGCGGCGGGATTATTGCCTGCGGAGCCGGCGAACATGGCCGCGGGGGTAGCGCCGTTCATGGAAGCCGCTGCCTGGTGGTGCTGGTGCTGGGGAACGAGGTTTGAGGAGGATGTCGCGTTCAGAGTCTGGGAACAAACTCCCGCGAGGGAGGACATCACGAGCTGCGCCGCTGATGGGTTGCCGCCCAGGTTCAAATTGTTGTTTAAACTCAAAGGCAGCAGCTGCTGCTGGTGCTGGGCCTGCTGCGAGCCGCCGGGAGTGAGCGGAGAGGGGTTTCCACCAGCTTGGAGCAAGTTTGCGGGCCAGAAGCCGCCACCCGCCTGGTTGGAGAGCTCGCCCCCCGTCGAAGGCGCGTCGGCGGGAGTGCCGGCCTGTGGAAAACCGATTTGATGCTCGATTGCGGATCGCGGCGAGGACCGTATGCGTAGGTATCTTTCTACAATGGGCAAAACACGTGTAGTCCTCAGCATGTTTTTGTTATACATATGGGCATCTTCATGCTCATCATCATCATCATCAAGCTGATCAAATTAACTATGAATTGAATACTGATAGGACGAAGAGTGAGAGTAAGTTTCTTAGACGTAGGTAACTTCCTTTAAAAATATAGGCATCTGTAGTAGCAATACCATCTGTAGCCCGGCGGTTTGCGGGTTTTGTTGCTGCATCAGCATAGACGAAAGCTGTGGGTTCTGTCGCGCAAGGAGCGACAACTGGGTGGCGTTCAGTGCTCCGACGTTCACCTGAGGACCGAGGACGGCGCCCAACATCTGGTGCTGGTGGGCGGCATTTGTATTGGTCCCACCATTGCCACCCGGACCCGGCGGCAGAGGCAGGAGCTGCTGCTGTAGTTGTGGAAATGAGCAGTAAGAATAATCAATGGTGTTTGTAATTCATCTGATCAGCTACATGATGCAAAACTAGTCGTAGCGGTCGTAGTGGTCACGGCCGCTCTCATGGACAAGCTGCATCGCAAATCGTCGATGTCCTCCGGGTCCAGCATCCGATGGATTCACTATGGCGCTCCGATGGCAAAACAAATGAGTCGATCGATAGCTGGCAGAATGCGATTACACTTTGATGCATGGGATGTCGTGGATGTGCATGTCGCCGCAACCAACGGCAACTAGAACTACTACTACTTCTACCAACCTAGTATGTTGAATGTAAGTGGAAGTGTTCGTTGTAGTATAGGTACCTGCTGTTTATTCGACGGCGTTTGCGGCTGCATTCCTCTCGCGGATGGCGGCAGAGAGTTGTCCCCGCCGCCGAGCATGATGCCGGCGGTGTCTTCCCCCAACGGTGGCAGCGGTGCCACCTGTGGCAACAGGTCGCTGATCGGGATCGGGCCCCCGACCACGGTGCCACCGCCGCCACTCGCACTGCCGCCCTGAGCAGTGGCGCCGGTGGTCAGATTGTCACCTTTGTCTCTCTTCTGCATCATCGCAGCCTGCTGCTCCATGATCTTGCGCTGCTTCTCCTCGTCACCCAAGGGCAAGGCTGCATTCGGGGCCGCCCCGCTCAAGCTCGGCGTGGCGGACGAGGCCCCGCCCGTGTTCGCGCCCCCACCGCCCAGGCTCGACAACGCGTTACCGCTAGAGGCTGCAGGCCCCGAGTTCGACGGAGGTGGTCCTACCCCGCCTGAGACTGCTGCTGCCGTGGTCCCAGGGAGGACGAAGTTCATCTGGTTACCTGCGCCCAGACTTGTGAGCAGGGCTTGCAATTGCAATGCTGGCTGCATCGCAGACCCAGTCGGGACCTGCTGAGCTTGATGTTGATTCGCATTCGGATTGGGATTCGGTGGATTCGTACTATTCGCGGTCGCCAGCCGCGAAACAAAATTGCTCAGCTGCTCCGGAGTCCATCCCAGCAGGTTCGCAAGGCTGGGGCTCTGATGCGGTGGCTCTTGCTGCTGGGCGGTCATCCTCAGAGTCATGATCTGGCTCTGTAAACCGGCAAGCGCTTTCTGAGCCGCTTCAACGCTGCCGGGCAGGTCGAGGTCCTCGCGCTGCGAACTCGGAGTCGGATTGGTGGGCTGGGCCTGGGCCTGGAGGACCGTTTCCGTGAGCCCCGTGAGTTCGTTCGAGATCTCAGAAGCCCAGTTCTGAACCTGCTCCAAGGTCATTTGCTGCATCCCGCCTCCCTGCTGCAGCTGTTCCGGTCCGGCCGGCTGCCCCTGCTGCCGCTGTACCCCTGATTGGCCGCCCGCCGTCATGGGCGTGCTCAAACCGCCTGATCGATGATCGATGGAGATTCAATAGAAGGCGGAAGGTAGGCTCAGCTTCCATTTAAATGCATCCCCCCATGGATATACTTGCAACGCAAAAGAAGCCAACGTGTTGTTAGATTTTGATAAAAAAAAATAGAAATAATTTTACTAAAACTACTAGGTACCATTTGCCATTGGGTTCTGATGGTTGTTGCCTGCGACGTGTCCGCCTAGTGGTAGGTTGAGCTGTTGCTGGAGCGGTCCCCCGAATACTCCTTGCGGCTGCTGGCCCTGCGGCAACTGCATCCCCATGTTCGCGACAAAGCCCGCGCCGGCGAGGCCCCCGCCTTGGGCTTGCTGCACCGGACCTTGGGGCACAGGGCCGGTCATTCTGGCAATTTGGTCGTGGACCCCGCTATTTCCGCCGCCCCCGCCGTGGTGCTGTTGCTGGACGACGTTCGTCCAGTTGCCGTTGCCGTTTCCAGCGCCGGCGTTGTGGTGATTGTTCCCGTACCCGCCACCGCCCCGCGGTGGACCGAAATCGCCGCGGCCGTCGCGATTGTCGTTGTAGCCCCCGCCGTCACGGTGGTCGTGCTGGTTCCCGCCTCTACTGCCGTCGTTATTATTGTTCATCTGATTCCCGCCACCTTTGTTCCCCCCTCTGCCGCCCTTGTTCTTGCGGTTATTTGAGCTACTGCCGCCACCTCCGCCCTGATGGTGGTCGCTGGAGGAGGAACCGGCGTTCCCCCTGGGGTTTAGGTTGATGTGGGTTCCCTCGTGCGCGCCCTTGTTCTTGTTGGCCGCGCTCGGCGGCGGCATCTGGGTGTAATCCTTTCGTGCCGGTGGAGCAGGTGGTCCTCCTGGTCCCGGCCCGCCGCCGCCTCCTCCGTAGTTATTATTCCCCCCAGCACCGCCACCGGAGGGTCCTATCATGTTGCCGCCGGGCCCTCCTCCAGCACTTGCATTTGTGTTTGTCCCCCCGCCGTATTGATTCTGCGGGAGGTGGGATCCTCCACCACCGGCGTGGTTGTAGTTGCCCTGTGCTGGACCACTACCACCGCCGCCGCCGGGTCCTGGGCCCATGTGGCTGCTGTAGCTGTTGGGGCCGTGAAGCGAATGAGGATGGTTGTTGTTCCCGCCTCCACCGCCCCAAGAGCTCATGGAATGCGAGTTGTGGTCAGAATGCGACTGTGACCAGTCACCATGGTTGGACCAGTGCTGCTGGTCGCCGCCGCCCCCGCCACGCGGATCGCCCTCGTTGGACCAGTGCCCGCCCCGAGAATCGTTGTTCCTGTGTCGATGGTGAATTGTTGACGCACCATAATCATAATTTGCTGTTGATCAACGAACGATCCATCCCGCATCCCGTCTTTACATCACGTCGACCGAGAAAAAGAGAGATGAACGACATGCAGATGATATTTACTTGCCACGTGCTGGCTACTACTACTACTTCTACTACTACTTCCTTGTCCGATATTAAATCCTTGTTTACGCCAAGACAATAATACAACAGAACCGCCCTCAAGTGGCGCCCTTGATCTGCGCAGGTCTAGCTCTAGTCAGCCTGCTGCATTTTGGCTTTCGTTTCGCGCGAAAAGCCGGTCGTGGAATGGAGAAAATATAAAATATAAATGTTGTAGTATTGAAATCTATACCCGAAGTTGGCCGGATCTGCTATCCAGGAGTCTTGCCCCATGGTTGACATGTTGCCCATACCGTTTCCTTTCCCCCCGAACCTGCTCCCTCCGCCCCCACTATTCCCGAAGGTGTTTTTGTATTTGGGCGTCTTTCCTGACATTTTGTTGGGATCGACTTTGCCGAGGTAGAGGTACTAGAAGATGCCTTTGCCGCTATTTCTTGGACTCGTGGTCGTGTCTGCTCCTCGTCCCGACTGCTGCTGCGTTTCCTGCTGAAGCGGAGCGTTTCGGTGACTACTTGGCGCGCTTCCGGCTGGTGCCAACAGTATATCTACTTCTGCGCCGCGCCGCTTGATTCAGACAAGAACTTCGACCCTTCCCGGCCGCAGTAAAAACAGATGTCGAGATCGAGAAGCTGCTGCTAGTAGGCACATGCGATCCCTTGAGGATGACGTTCCCGACGGTGCACTTTGCTTCCTGATGAAATTGGCGTGCGCGTCTGATGAATGCAGATATTCTTCGTCAACAAACGGAAGTGCCATGATGGGTCGTCCTCGTCGGCGGGATTTATTCCCAAGCAAAATCTGGACGTCGATGGTTTAAAAGGTCCGAGTTGCGCAAGTGGTCGACGTCGCGCAAGCCGGAACGTGATCACAGCGGTCCGTCGTGCTGGCGCATGAAAATCTCTATGGCGAAAATTTTTCACACGTAACACTCGTTGATCGATCCGTAGCGATTCGGCTGCTGGTAGCAAGTGGTCCTCAACACAACAACTGTGACAGCCTTGGCAGCAACAAACCAAGCCTCACAACCTGCCAACTAATTTCCGATACATACGTGGCAATTTAGCAGCAACTTATTATGTCAAAATTTCTTTAGCGGTCGCGAATTGCATTTGGATATCGATCCTACTTGCTTCAACTCGAGCTGCAGCACGGATCTTTAGATCAACCACGACGGAGTCAGAGTCTGGAGAAACGGGAGGTCCGACATACACTTTCACGCGATGGATTCGAGCAAAATCCTTTCACTGGAATCGCGGCGGAGCAATAAATATAATATGGGTTGAGGGGTAGACTTGATGAGCGGCTATAGAATCAATAGAGCGGGGCGGGTGGATCGAGTATTACCTCAAAATATTTACCGCGAAGAAAATTAAATACAGTATTTTACTTGGCGGCCGTGCTCCACTTTATGTACTCTGCTTCTACCTTACTCCTTTTGAAGCGCCCACATCAGAAGCTGCGATGATTGCAGAAAATTTGGCGGGTAGTCGTAGTTGTAGTGGATATAGTGGGCGTCTGCCCGTCGCTTCTTTACTATGGCGCAATTTGTGTTCATCTTTAGGTCCGTAGCTAGTGCAAAAAGTGGTCGTGATTTCCTTTTGTGTGGATCGTCAGTGATTCATGATCATTCTCCTTCTCCGCCGCAATTCCAGGCGGATCTTCACCAGGATCAGGATCTAGAATTTTCATCTTATTCATCTTACTTAATCGCTAATAGTATCGGAACAGCATGAAAACTACAGGGGAACCACCGACCACGACCGCTGGAAAGGATTGGTTGGAGATACATTAAAGTATTTGTGATATTGCCATTGCGGCTTCGTCTAGATCTTCGGCGTTATAGAGCTTTCAATGCCAATGCAGCAGCACAGCGCACAGACGTACGAATTACCGATCGGGATCACAATGTGTTTTGTTGAACAACAACAAACGGATGTTTTTTTTTTTCGCGAAAAAACGGATATGAAAAACGGAGGACCGATCTTTTCGCACGAACGTTTTTCATATTCAGCATCATGCTGAAGTTGAAGATTCGAAGTGGCGCTAATACGAACTACCGAAACGGATACTGGTCGCACATTATTCTGAAGGTCACAGCTACCGTTAATACCGACGGAGACGTATTTGCGCACCGGTTGTTCATAGTACAGCACACGGATGATGACCTCGTTTCGCTAATATCCTCTCATTTACATTCGACGAAAATTACGGAAGCACACTGCATTTTGGACAAATTACTCGAAGTGTGGCTGACGTGGCTGGGCGACGTCGGGGGGGGGACACTTGTTTGTCTTTGCACTGAGAATCAGCTCATCAACAGCACCTTCTCTGAAGACGTTCGCCGCCAGCAGTCGAAGTGATAGTACTAATAGATTGAAGATGACATTGACAAAAATAAATGTGCATCTCGTCATCTATCTCTCATTTCATCGATTCGCGGGCCCATTCTGGTGCGCTCGTGTTGACCGCGCACCCGGATGTGGCCGCGCCACGCACCTGCTTCTCCACGTCGTCCTCGGCACGATCATGCAGCTCCAATAGCGTCGCAGCTCTTGGCTCCCCTCCGACCTCGCTTCTACCTGCTGTCCCTTTCGTCGCGCGTGCGCTCCTACTTTCATCGCCCCTTCCGCTTTCTTCTAGTTGAAGATGTTGTACAGCTGCCATTTCTAGTTCCGCGATCTTGCGCCGAAGTGCCAGGTTAGTCCTTTCCAGTTCGCGCACGTGGTCCAGAGTGTTGGTAAAAAAGGAATGCTCCAGCTCCATCACGTCCGAAACTTCACTACTCGACAAAGCGTCCTGTTCCGCGAGGTTGTGATGCTCCGTCGGGGCAACGGACACCGAATTGCTGGAAGCTGGTGGAGGTAAGTCTAAGAAGTGTCCGGGATGTTTTAGTTCTTGAGCCGTGGAAGAAGTTCCTTCGGAAAGGGAAGCCGCGGACGTGAAGTTAATGTGCGGCACGATGTGCCGCTTCGCACCGACAATCCGCGCCGCGCCAGAAAAGCCGAGCGATCGGTCCTTGCTGCTTCTGCGGCTAGAAGATTCCTTGCTCGTGGTAGTACTAGCGCGCGCGTTGTACACCACGGATGGACGCTCCGAGTTCGGTAAACTCGGCTGGTAGCAGTAAAACGACTCTGGGTTAACAATGTTCACACCATGAACGTTAGTCACAGAATGCGGGCACGCGGACTGGTCCTGCGACTGCACCCGGTGACTCTGGGCCGACTGGTGGCCATGATGATCGTCGCGGGGCGTCGTGTAGTCTTCGGGTGCTGGTGGATCGGGTTGTGGACACCTGGGACCGAGCCGCGGCAACAGATAGCGCCGCGGCGAAACCAGTGGAGAGCCTGTTGTGTGACGTCGAGTTTCATCAAAGAGCAGCTTCACCACTTTCGATATCACAACGCTCGCGTTCTGCCTCAGCAGCAATCTTCACTGCAAACATTTTTTTATTTTTTTATATTTCCATTTCGTGCGCTAGTACTAGATGAGCTGCCAGTATCTCGTTGGTATAGAAAGTGCTTTCTTATGTCTGTGAGTCTAGTACCTGGCGTCGACGCGTGTCCTCCTTCTGCAGCCCCCGCTGCAGTTTCTCTACTCGCGGACCACGTCGCCGGCGCGTCTTCGATCGCCTTCAGAATTTTTTGTGCGTGCCGCGAGCACTGTGACTCGTCCAGATCTTCTGATGACAGCGCGGACTGTCGAACATGCCGCCCATCGCGGCGCCCAGCTTGTTCCTTTTCCCTGCCGTCCAGTCCGCATCCGAAAAACACAGAGAGCCAGGACAACATCGGAGGAGGTTCTTCATCATTCTGCGGCACAACGACATTCTGCAGAATTTTCTGCGATTCCCGCTCCATCTGCAGATCCTGCAGAATGTCGTTGTGCCGCCTCCTCAGATCCGCCGACCGCTCGAAATCCGCAAGCAGTTGGCTGAACACGGTCTTCTGCCGGCCCTTGTCGGTGAAAAATAGCGGCGGCGTCGCGCCAGCTCCTGCATGATGATCGAGGTGGTCAAGCTCCTGCAAAAGTCGCAGCGCCAGTGTCTTCCACTGTCCTTCGCTGCGGCGCACCTTCTCGTTCTTTGTGTACAGGTAGAGCAGGGCTTTATCGAGCCGCTCAATGAGTCGTGGCGCGGCCGCTGCTCCTGATTCATCGACATGTTGGCTGTTCGTGTTCGGTCTGGCCATCATGTCTTGCAACAAGAGACCGTAGGTGGAAGATGACCGGTGCTCCCAGCTACCACCTTCCACCCGCTGCGCCCGCGAGGGTGAGGTCGAAGTGGCTGATGAAACCAGCGGAACTACAAACAAATTACTGCCACTCTGCCTGGTTTTGCCACTCTGCCTGTTTTTTAGCGCCTGCATTGTGACAAAAATCGAAGATGGGCGGGGGAAATTCGCGACAAAGTAGGTGGAGTACCTCCACGACGGCTGAATCAGTGAAGGTGAACTACGATGCGAGATTAGCAGCGTCTCTTACTTTCGAAATCTTCATCAGCTGCTAAAGTCACATTAACAATGGATTCGAGTAACTACTTCCTTGCCTTGCTGCCTGTGCCTCGGCTGGAGGCTCACATTAAGCCCGTCCAAACTAACTATGTTGAAAGCAAAAAAAACAAACTCCCAATGCTGTGAAACTAGAGCAGAGAGGGAAAGGAAAATAAAGAGAGGGGTCAAAAACGCAAAAAGAAGAAGATGCGGCCCTGCGCTAGTGACGTCGACTGTTACCAGATCATGTTCAGACAGACACGATGAAATATGAAATTCCGCGGGGCAGCAATTCTTTCTGAAGAAGTGGCACGCGCCTCCTTGGAAAAGAAACGTCGGCAGCGAGAGTGACGGATTCGGAACGCTTACGTTCTTATTCAAACAGAAAGAGCGAACGGCTCGCACATCACGATCACGGAGACGGAGTTCGACTTCGAGCTGTAGGTAGAACGAAAGTATTTTGACGCTGATGAACGGAGGACAAATACTCACGTCAACGTCGACTTGTTTCTTCAGAAACAGAACAGAAATGGCGTCCGTAGAGGTAGAAGGCTACGTGCCTGCCATTGCGTACCATGATTATCTTTTGGTCGGTGCAGAAAATACTGGTAAAGTAGCTCACTGAGTTGTTCAAGTTCATGTTGTTTGTATTAAAACGAAGTCCGCGTGGTCTATTTATTTTGTTGTGCTTCATCGACTGTGGATCGCCTGCTGGAGCGATTGCGGTTGTGATTCCTCTAATTAATTTTCCACTGAAACCTCCCAAACCGTCGTCCTCGAATTATTTTATTTGAAGATGTCGAAGTCGATGCAGTATAAGTTGGTGGAAGGATTTTCCCCTCTGTCTACTTCCTCCGCATTTTTAAACTACTACATGTGATTGTGAACAAGATACAAACGCGTACGGCTAAGTACATCAATCTCCAGCGACCGTTCGCGACTGTGCGTCCTACGAAAGATGCGAGCCCCAACACCATTGGCTTCAGCAGGTTACTTTGAGCCATTCTTATGTCGCAATCAATGCATGGTATGCAGCATGTGCTGATGCTCACCAAAATTTATGAAGCCAAAGCCATGACGAATGAAAATGGGGGATTGGAATCCCTACTTGAGCAGTCGAAAGAAAGGAAACTTTTAAATTTTGATTTTATAGGCAAACGCAACCGAAAGTGAAAAAATTGCATTCAGGGTCGAACGTAATTGTCGCTGCGGTAGCCGTAGCAAGATGATTTCGCAAGGGCATGGGCACCAAGACTTCCATCCACTAGCTGTAGATGCCCACTAAAGGTGGCTACCCATTATAGCACTATTGCGCTTTTCGTGCTTAAAAAACAAATGGTCGAGCAGGTGCTCGGGCCCATCAAATTAAGTTGAGGATAAAGCTGAATGCTGAGCCTGAGGGTGATGCTGACTAGTAGTTCTCACACTCCTGTAAGCATTCTGTGCCCGGTCCAGTCGGGGGGTGCCACAAAATTATGGGATTTCATGAAGGACAACAGGCACTGCGAGGGGCCGTCCGTCGGCGTCCGGTTCGCCTCTTCCTTCACTACTTTCTTTGCCCGTTTGTGCGGACTGCTGCTGCCCTCCGCACTTCTCTTGCTCCGCTGATCGATATCGTTTTGTTTTTTTTCATCTCCTCGTCCGTCCCTCATCGAACGGTATTTATTTTTTTACATTACCGTACCCGCCCAAAAAAATCAAAAAAATAGCAAGCAATAAAAGGTTTAGTTTAATACGCTGAGCCACGCGAGGTCTTCCTCTGCGCAGGGTTCCGGCACGTAGGCCTGGAAGTCTTCGAGCTTTTTCTTCGCCACCGTCCACTCTCCGCTCTCGTAGTTGACGAACGCCATCGCGAAGCGGTGATGGAATTCCGGTGTGAACATCTGCGTCATAGAGATGATGTCCTCATCGGAACAAAACTCCTCGAACGGGTTGTAGATTGGCACGACCTTCGTGATCGTCGACATCGGCGTCATCAGCTGCGCGTGGTCTTGAAGATGTTGATCTCCGGGTAATGTAGTTGTCATGGAGGCGGGCAATTTACCGCCCCCACCTCCCGCGTTTGTCGGTGACCCGGTCGGCGTCGGATGACCCAGCAGCGTGTTGTTGACCGTCGTGGCCGCGGCCCCCACTTTGCCCACGTGGCCCTGCGTAGACGTTGTAGAGATGTTGATGGAAGCCGGCACCTGAATGGTCGTGGTGCTCATGTCCAGCCGCATGGCCTTCGTCTGTTCCCGGTTTAGCCGCAGGTGAAATTCCTCCTTCTTCGTCAGCTTCTGCCCCGTGAAGGTGGAGATCCGCTGATAGGCTGGCCCCTTCTCCGGCCCGGCGCCCGCGCCGCGGCCATTTTTGTCGGTTTTGCTGTAGTTCTTGCTGCCCCGCGGAAGGTTGTGGCCCTTCGCGGGCGACGCGCTACTTGCCCTGGCCCCTCCCCGGTTGGGGCTAGCACCGCTACTGCCCGCACCTCCGTGGTCCCCCGCGGCCCCCCCGCCCCGCCGCTGGCGCACGGACTTGCGGCCGTTCTTCGTGGGCGAGTCGAAGAAGTTGGTCGGCGGCGGATGGATGCGGAGCACATTGGGCTCCATGTCCAGGGTGTACAGGTAAAACGGCTTTTTGATCCCGCTCACCTGTACGCGGTCCACTCGGCGGAGCGCGCGGCGGAAGGGGGCAGTCATGCACTTTCCGATGTACTCGGAAATCAAAAGAGGCACGCCGTACTGCTTGGTGGCGGCCTCCAGCTGGGCAGAAAGGTTTACCTGGTGCCGAAGAGTATAGAAAGATAGAAGTAGGAGCTGCTCCTGGATCCCAGGAGAAGGACTCCATTCATGATCAGAATCAATTACGTGCGGTGAGAGGTAGCTTGCGTCCACTTTGAACTCACTGCCGATGGCGCCCTCGATCGCCCAGCCGCGGTGGAGGCCGAAGCCCATCTTGACGCGGTAGTTCGGCATGCGGGTCAACAGCCCGTCGTGGAGCCGATACGTGGCCAGCACGGGCGACCGGTTCGTGGCGGCGATGATCCGCGCGAAGCACATCACGGCGAGCTCGGATATTCTCTGCGCCTCCTGCACGTGCACGGCGGACTCGTCGAAAGAAGTGTCCCTCGAAATGTAGCCCAGCCGCCACACAAGGAGGAACGCGTCCCCAATATTCTTGTTGGGGGAGCCCCCGTGCAAGTCCGTGACCGTGTGGACAATCTCCGAAATCTGCGAGCAGAAGGTTCGCTATGCGTGATTCATTTTTTCTCCGCAGGGAGGGGGAGGCGGTGGCGGACGTCGAGGCGACCCCATCTAATACTGTCGAATAGAAACTCAAACTACACATCCTGCAGGTCGTGAAAACCACGGTGAAGCGAATGCAGAACTTCTAAATCTGAGGGGACCAATTTAAAGTACTTTCTTAAGCAATTATGTTTTGAGCCAAAAACTAAAACAAAGAAAATTGCACCTGGTTCACGAAGAGCATGACCCCGTCTTGCAGGATTTCTGTCGCGTCCGTGAAATTGCGGATGTCGCAGAACCCGAAGACGGCGTCCATGAACTGCCCATCCACCATCGTGTTGATCGCCGACGTAGTGTCGCTGTCCTTCATGTTGTGCCCGATCACCGCGCTCCCGGCTTCCCCGAACGCCAGCGCGCACAGCCCCCCGAGCTTGATGATGGTTTTTTCCAGGATTACGGTCTCCATCAACTTCGAACTCGACGCGTCGTCGTTCCACCAGGTCCGCAGCCGCTCTTTCCAGCGCCGCAGCGTCTCCAGCACGCGCGCGCAGCCCTGGGCCTTGCGCTTCTTGGGAAGGGCGGCGCTCAACTGGGCACCCATCGCCTGGCTGCCCTCGGGATTAGACGCAACCGTCGTGCCAGTAAGCGCGCGGGCAGCTTTGGGATTTTTGGGAAGTAGATCGATGAACAGCTGTTGTCGAAAACGAAATCAGTTTAAAAGGGTAGTTCTTGCTATCTGTGGT